>JAOPUB010035364.1:0-16700 GCA_027564055.1 Neptis clinioides
AATGTGAGGTCATTTCCTACTTTTACGAAGTTTGCTTATACTATACTTTTAAAATTTTAGTATATACTACATATTATCTACAAACCTATTAATTAATAAGAAAATTACAGTGTTTTATTAATGAAATCAAAAACAACGAATTGTGAATTGACTTGATCGAACGGTTTATGGATTGAAATGAACTAGTTATTACTCAAGGTGTTTAAAATAATGATACGTAGGCTCTATAGTAATCCTTAAAAAATCCTTTAAAAATCAGAGCATGAAGGTTCTATCTATTTTCAGCAATTACTGTACGTAACATTCGTTGTCGGAATTTATCAATGTCACCTCATTTATCATGTTTTATATACTTTTTCCTTTTTATAATGTTTTTTAATATTATTATATCCAAAATTATCTTGTCTAGAGACTTATTTTGGCTGAAAATTGTGTAAAATGTGTAATCTACAAATTAAGAGACATTGTTATGTTTGTACTCAGCTATATCAGCGGAACACTACAGCAATTTATACGACATATTCGTAAGTACTAAGCAAAGTTGAACATTGTATAAAAAATAACTAACTGCTTCCTTTGTATTCATAAGCATTATCTTTTAAAGTCTACGTACGTAAAATAGAAAGAATGATTATACAAATTATATCCACTTAAAAGATCCTTTGTAGTAAGAGCCATGTTAGTAAAATCTCATTTTCTTTATTCATTATGTTGGTTTTTAGTTTTATTTCTAACCTTTAAATGTTATTACTTGAATCAAATCAAAAACACACCGCTGTGTTTGTTAAATACCGATGAAAATGGCGATGTAGTTGCATTTATTGTATTGTATTCCTACCTTTATGTAGAAATTCTTTTAACGACTAAATGTATTATTAAAACAAGCCGACTATAACATTATCCTTTTATATAACCCGAGGACAAGTTAGAAATAAAAACAAAATATATTTACGAAACGCATGTATATCAAATACAAGTAGTCTATTTATAATAAATTCTGCTTATAATAATATAAGAATATTCTTCGATTTGCCCAGCAACAACAGCAATGCAATTTTACATCAGAGTTCACGAAATGACGCTCAGTACTAGAGCATTTTTGTTTGGAAAAATCTCTCTAGTGTTTCTCACAGACAACTTTATTTGTAAATACCAAGAAAAAATGTAAAATCGATATTTTAGATGTGATAATCTGTATGTAAAATACCAATTTAAATAAATGAATAATTACTATAAATTTTAATATTAAACCATACAATAACTGTTGCAAATATTCCTCCGTATGAAGTTTTGGCTCGATATTAATTAAATCATAACGTTATCTAGAAATAATTACAGCGACAACAATAACAGTTTCATAAAAGCCTTTCTGAAACCGCCGCTTTTTCATCGCCTACATATTTACCTATTATAAATACTATAAATTACAAGGCAGTATTTACATGAGGATATATTGTTTAAATTTGAATTGTATTAATTACAATGGTAATAGAAAACAAGGCTATCTCCAGCACGATGCAACCTGCTACCCCTCGCGCCTCGTGACAAAACAACATACACAACGTAGACTCATTTAAATGTCTTTGTTACGGTATAACGTATTAGAATTAAACCGTGAAGAGGAAGACTTATCGCTGATTGATTAGAATACATAAAATTCAAATGTTTCAGCACATTCAGGTTATGTAAAGACATTGTAAGAAATATGCAATTATAACGAATATGGACCGTATCGTACTGCAATTTGTTTATTTTTCGGTATTGGCTAATTTAACAAAATAAAATAAATTCATTTTTATATAGATTTTTTGTTTGTACTTAACTAAGGATAAGTAAGGATAAGGGATAGAGAAAGTTAAAAGTATAATATTTATTAGGATCTAATCCCCTTCTCATTTTGAGGAGGAAGCTTAGCAGTGGCCCTTTCATGGGCAGTTAGAAGATGAATTTTTATTATATTGTCAATGCTTTGACATAATCGTAAGTTATGTGAACTTGCTAAATCTGACCTTTAATTTACAAGCATGCTCATGATTGAAAAAAATGATTTTTTTGCAATTTTAAGTTAATAAGTAAAATTCAGACTTTATTGCCCGACTGCAGTGGCTATTACGTTTGACAAATAGCAGACTCGCGGAAACTGAAACTTCGCATTAGAACCAATCGCGTCTGTTGTTGTTGTCTGTTGCGTGTGTCTGAAACGACCTAAATATGACTTGTGCGCGATCAAGGTCATCGTCATATATACGTGGTGTAAACTACACCAATTGTTTGAAGAAAATCTACTAAGGAGTATAGATAGAGATGTAAATGGATAATAAATAAAAAGCCAAAATTTAGTAATTTCAACATGTACAGTATTCACGGTCTCCATGACCTTGGTCTCGAATGTGAACAATTCCACAGCTCCTCGGAGTCGGCCTCGCGAATCAATCAACCGCTGACAGGCGACATCTCAACTACAGATAACAGAGAGAGTATAGCTTATCAGCAATGATATAAGTTCCCAATATTTAGATTATGTGTTGTTTGTTATAAAAACAATTGTTGCCTTTTAAATTTTCAACTAGGTAACAAGGAGCAAATATTTCAGGCATTTCCTATAAGCAAGCGCTGTTAGGTCTTTTAGACATAATAATATGTGTATATGAATAAAATCTTCCCTCGTTCTTCCGTTCATTTACTATGTACCATGTGTTTTGGAGTTTACTTTAAAATTCAATGTAGGTATTCTTTCATATTAGGTAGGTACCACTTGTCATATTTGCAATATATAATGAATATTTTTTTTATTTATGTCCATATCACATAATTAAATTAGAAAGAAATAATGGTATTTTCTTAAATAGTACTGTATACTTTTAAAAAACACTCTCTTTGTTTATATAATTAATACAAAAGAAAATAGTACCAATTTTCATATCAATGTATGTACCTACTAACAACGATGAACTTAGTATTCTCTGCCACTGTTGCCACTGTGTGTAAATATCTATAGTATTATGAGAATTAAATTTAATTTGCAGCTCTTAACCAACTAAACAGAATGTTATCCTTTTACGAACAATATGACATTGTTTGTTTTAAGATTTTACGGTTGATAAACTTCCTCCTTCTTGTATTTATTTGAAGCAAATAATTCTCAATCATGAAAACAACATTATAATATAGTAATGCAATAATTACTGTTGTATTTATTTATTTATTTATCTGTATTATTATACAAAAAAGCTAGTCTAGCCTGGCTAGGCTAGCCTGACTAGCTAAATGTACAGACAAACTAGACACACGATGTTGTAAAAAACAACCATAAAAGTCATAAAACATCTAAAATTACATTGAACATTTATTTTTGTGGTAAGAATTGGAGGTTTTGATATTATGTAAACTAGAGATAATATTTTTACGTTTCACATCAAACCGATCAGACCACGGAAATATAAATTCTCGTATTTCCATGAAGATGTCTTGCTGTAAGTTTTTATTGTAAAATAGGTTTTGAATGTGTCGCTTGTGTTCATAGAGTCAATATTGAGCTATAAAATATTAGGACAATAATAATCATCATAATTTATATTTTAACAACCTAAGGTATGGTCTATGCAATCAAATAATAATACACAAACAAAAGCGTATATGTTGTATGTATCTCAGCTTTTAAAAACGAATAATGTCAATCGAAAAGAAAGTATAGTACAGCTACTTATTTTATTAAAACGTTATTGATAAACGGCTTCAAAAGTACCTAAACGTGAGTTAATAGGATCGATAGGTCGCGGGGCTTCATCAGACGCTAAACTACTCTTTGTACGTCACACTCTGCAGTCTATCCCTCGTTTATGTAATAAAAATATCTTCAATATGGATGTAGTCGTTTTCATATACATAACTTTAACGCTTCAGTAATATTATTTAAAAAAATTGGTGATAATGCAACGAACTTATTGCTGTTGCCATCTACTTCGTTATATTTAGCACCAACTACCAACACAAACTCTAATAGGTTTAGTGAAATGTTTTGAATCACAAACTCGAAGAGTTTCTAATCAAATAACCTTCTCGCTTCATCACCAGATCAGCTCTTAGATACTGAACATACTAAATATAATTTCGATGTGACGTCAACAGTTGTAAAATAAGTTAGATCTTAGTGATTAGTAATAAATTTACTTGGTAAGCCCAAAGCCTTTTTTTGGAATACAAGTAGGTAGAAACTTTCTCTATATAAATTTACATCAGAATCTATCAAAGTTATGATATAACTAGACGTTACGATCTCTAACTATTCTGACAGGAAAGCAGCGCAGTGCATTGGACTTGCGACTAAGAGTGAAGGTTTAGAAGGATTTATCGTTATAACAACACTTACTTTCACCGTCCCAGTTATCTGTCCAAACACAAGGCTAGATTCACATAAGGTTAACCCAATAGAAGGCTAACCTAATCTAACGTTGTGTTTACGTAACCACGTCTCTACATTATAACTACGTTATTATGATTTATTCTCCGACATATATGTCGTACCTAAAATTAATAAAAATTTTAAAAATGTCTATTACTGTATACGTCGTCTTAGATACAGAATATATAGGAACAAAATATAATCTAAACTGATCGTACGGAAATGAGATTCTTATAAAGGAATAGAATGCGTCTATCGGAAATAAGGAACGGATATATTTACAAGAATGTATCTCTTTGTGACGACATCCATTTAAAGCCTTTAAATTATTTCATCGACACTTCATATTGCTCCATACACGGAGCGAGTGTCACATTACCGACTGGATATGAAGATAAATAAGATCAAGATAATACGTCAACTGGGTTTTATACCAGTGTATATGATAAAATTGTATTAGATTCTGTATTTTCAGTATTAATTTTTCAGAGGCAGATTGAAAAAAGCGTTTATTAGACTCCAACGTATAAAATTGTAAACTTCTTAATATTCTTTGAGAATACAGACTTTACTAAACAATTTCTTTTAACATTTTGGAAAATAACAATGAAAAGTCTATTTACTCTTGTCAAAATACTCTTTTTATTTTAACTTATTGTTTATCAATTCTATAATCCTTACTTATTACGAACTAGTCGACCCGCACCGGCTCCGCACGGGTGTAATAAAAACATTTAATTTTCAACATATTGTTGCTAGACTATGATGATGAGTGTGTTATAACACTCCATCCAGGTTATAACCTGTGTGCCAAATTTCGTTGTAAACCGTTCAGCCGTTGTCGCGTGATTCAGTAACGAACATCCAAACAACCAACGTTTAATAATAAACTTTTATTTCATATAGACATATGATAAAGCTAAAAGAAAAATGCCTGAGTATAATTGATCATGGATAGATCAACTATGGAAAAACTTCGAATCGTGAACTTACAATTAATATAATTTCGTATAATCCAGACAGAGTAGCATATACGTGCTAGTTAACTAATGATACTGTAGTTAATAGAGACAATAAGCAATTATTCTTTACAAGGCCAATTATGGTCTTGATATGTTCGCACCATTCCTAAATTTAAAAGCATCGCAATTTCGATCTTGAAACGAAGACACGAGCCTTGGAAAACGTAATTATATGTTATCGTGTAGAATTTGAAGGTTTTAGAATTAGGAGAAAATGGAAATTTAAAGAAATTCATACATTAGGTATATTGAGCTATTATTAAATAAATAAAATTAGAGCGTCTGTTTGTAATATTAAAATAACCGCTATTTACTAAGTGCAGTTGTATAAAAGTTTTTTGTGTGTTTCAACTAATCTTTGAAACTGCTGAACTGAATTGAACGAAACTTTCACTGGCACATAGCTAATGTTATAAGGAGTAAGTTTCTCCAGTAAGTAAGTAAGCTACTTATATTTTAGAAAAAAAAGTAGAGTTCTGTGAAATTATAATACACGTCGTGGAAGCTAGGGCGGATCGGCTAGTATACAATATAAAAACCTGGTTGATAAAATTTGTTGCTAAAATATGTTACAATGTTGGTCCTCTACTCATTATACTTTTAACTCGTGTATCGATAAATATTTTGAATGTTACATACTCATTTATTTACAAGTGCATTTGTCACAGAGAGCCCACAGACACATAACCAAAAATAAAAAATAAAGTTTTCTGTTGTTATTTCTTCCTGTTGTAGACAAACCTTCTGTTGAAGATATCAAGACCTTTTTATAGTAAGTTGCTCCAATATCATCGTTACATTGATATGTATACTGAAATTATTATTCCGTATTTAAAATGGGTAAAAAGTCAAATTATAATATGTAGGAATTTAATGTCGTAATCTGCAAAGAGGTCGAGGTCTGAACTGTTTGTTTCCTTTAAGGTTTTTATTATTCCAGTCACGAAGACGGCGACCCTCCGATTACGTGGCATGTTTATTACCAATTTCTTTACACTTTACACCTTCACATAAACATTATCGATACAGATGAACGATTAAGGTAAATCTCGGATTATATAATCGACAAGGACCCTTTATATTAAGTACTAACCGAGCTGCGCGACTTCATTCGCGTGATACTCCTATCCTACGAGTCGTAGTGTGATGTTATATAGCCTATTACCTTCCACGATAAATGGACTATCCAACACAAAAATAATTTTTCTAATCGAACCAGTAGTTCCTGAGAGTAGCGTGTTCAAATAAACAAACTCTTTAGCTTTATAATATTAGTATAGATTGTTATATATATGACCAGACATAATATATTTCAGATTAGTTCATTAGAAATTTAGTTGTGCATACCTCTTAGAATCTATATAGACTGTTTCGGTTCCCACGGTTTCACACAGATATGATTTACTATATGTACTAAGTTTACACAAAAAGCTTTTTAGTTTTGAACTTTTTCCTAGATCATTTCTGTGTGATTGAATTAGAAATTGTGAATTGATTGAAACCATTTTAATAGAAAAGTTAAATGCACTTGAACTTGAATGCACAATGAAAAACCTAAAAGTTCCGTATACAAAATGTGTTTTTAAACTACAATTGACAGCATGTTGACCGTATCGGTCATGATTTATTTTTATTTTGCGCGAGTTGAGGACATCGATTGTTAAATTCACTGTACGGTATGTCGAAACTCATCTCAAAGGACGTGGTGGCAGTCGTTTTGCATACAAATGCAAATATCGATCTAATGGGGAAGAAAACTTCTTATTGTGTATTTAAAGTATTCGTCACTGTCACACTAATCTTTTTAAAGATTTTCAGGACAGTTTTTCATTAGAAATAAGTATAAATCTGAAGGAATTTTCAAAATTAGTTAATTAGTTATGATGTTTGTCTAATTTATGGTCTATACTTATGGATATATCGCGCTGTTCCTTTATAAGTTCCTAAAATTCGATTCCAGAAATAAAGCATGTATATCCCTTCAAAAAATATGTTATGTGAATATGCCTCTGATTATAATGAAAATAAATAGTTATGTTTTATGTACCTCTATGAATAATTTTAGCAACCATGTTAAGAATATAAGTCAAACGCATGTGTTTATATGAATCGTAAATTATATTAATCGTCTTGTTTTTATTCTCATTTTTGTCTATAACTTAAATAAGTTTTCTTTGAAGTGGGTTATATTGAAACTAAATAACAATAACTTTTTGGAAAAACATCCTACACTCCTTGAAAGTACGTTTCACCTACAAAAAAATTACATAACTAATTAAACATACAATAAACTCTACTACTCTACTCTATCTAACTGTCTAATTTTCCTCTAAGTACAATGCGATATATCGCTGCACCTCCATAAGGTGGTAATGTTTTTCCTGCTCAACTACCTATATCGCTAAACAAGGCAGGTAGACGCACTTGACCGACGACTCGCGAGAAACCTTGCACGACCCTGAGTCGTGTCGTGCGAGTACCAGTACATATAGTCAACCATCTACATAGGAGCCTTTCTGCAAAATCATACGCGAAAGATAATATTGACTTGTAATTTAGCCGACAGCCGAGCAGTGCTTGGGGCTTGTCACCCAGAAGCAGATTTAAGGAAATCTTTATAAATAATATAACATACATAAACTACACGACTTGAATAACTTTAGGCAATGTTTACTGTTATATATAGTTAAATTATTAAATCTATGAGAATAGGGGTTGTGTAATATTGACAACGCTGTAAAAACAGATTCCTTAGTGAAGCGAGGGCTAATCGGTAGTAATTGATAATATAAGTTATATAATGTACTTCAGATAACTCTAAATCGCTTAGACATGATAAGTTATTAAGTACTTGTAAATATGCATATTGCATACAGTAGAATATTTTCATGTCTTTTTTAAACAACACAATATTGGGAAATTGAGGAAGATAAGAGTAGATCGCATCAAATATGAGGTAGGTGTCGATAATATAAATTGAAATAAAATTAAAAAGGCATGAATTTATTTTGAATATTTATTACTTCCTCAGATAGGAAAACCAAAGTGGTATGAATTCCATTCACAATTTGCTCATGTAAACTTATATACAGATTGTATTAAAAAAATAATTTATGAGCATCCAAGCCCCTATAATTATGAACTCATCTATTTCTACCTAGTTATTTTTATTATTATAAACGGCCATGACAAAAGGTCTTAAAGGTTTATGTTATTTTCAAGGCTGTTGACGATAGGGGTAAAAATACTACCAAGTATTTACGTTTAATTAACTCACCTTTATTAGCGTTCTATGTATATGGACGTAAAGAAATTAAGGAAATCCATTTTAAATGTCGTTCGTATAAATTTAAAAATAATTTATTAAATCTTTAGTTTATTTAGACCAATTTATGGCCAGTTTTAGGCTTATGAATGTTAATTGACCAGTTGTTTTATTATAAATTATTAAGATGGCTCAATTCTATGAATATTACTGTTACTAAGCCTTCAAGAAATTTAAAATCAAAATATCGATATGATGATTATTTCAAACTTAATTTTAAGCTCAGCAGTATCGGGATAAGAAAGGAAATTAATTCTTAACGACCTCTATAAATTTTTCTTACTAGCTAAATGAATGAATGCTGAAAAAACTAGCTGATCTTTTTAGAGGGTATTTAAAACTAAATTGAATAACAAAATTGTTATATGAGCAACGTAAACAAATCTCTACGAGACTACGCGAAAAGTTCAATCACATATTAAAATTTTACTACCCCCTATTCGTTTTATATTAACGCCAAAGTATCTCTTTAACAAGGATCAGAAGTCAGAACCGCACGAGAGAATATAAAAGAACCCAACGATTCCAATTAATAAGATACTCCCACTCAATCCTGTTTTAAATATTATTTTTATAGGAAAATATTGATTCTAATTTATTATACTCTCTGAACAAATCGCCTTATCGTGATGTTCTTTAGACTTTCTTTGCTTTTGCATTCCCTTGGGACGACTTCGAAATAACTTTGCTTGATTAAAACTGAGGCATTTTAAATTACAAGAGTATTTATTTATTAGTACGACAAAATATCAACAAATTATAAACTCAGATGATTTTCATATGATATATTTTCTATATCATATTTTCTATATCTATTATATATAGTTACATTATATAATAGATAAATGAAATGTTTTAAATCAATCATATGTTTTACAAATTCAGCACAGAAAAAAGCTTTAACTACACGGTTAACTTTAGTAATCAAAAACAAATATGCATTAAACATTGAGCTGCTTGAACTGTTATTAAAAACTCTATGGTAAAGATGAACATAATCACTTGCCCTTCAATAGGTAATCCAATCCATTAAAATGGCAATCATTATTGACTTTAGGAATAAGTGCCACTGTTTCATTGCCGCGCCGTATTGTTATTGTGAATCGGATACAAATTGCTAATTATTTATTTAAATAGATTTATTGTGAATTTATTTGAATAAAATATGTATCATGTCTCTATCTATAGTGTTGTTTTGCTAGATTAGTTGTTAAGCTCACTAATTAAACTTGGTAGCACCTCGGAATTATTTAATGTTGTATAACTCCATCAATTATTATATTTATTTTGAAAACTATACAATACGAGTGAAATCGCATTGATCAAATCGAAATTATTTCAGAGAAGAAATTTATAGATTTTGGGATTTTCTTAACTTCCCAATGTGCCGGGAAAAACACAAACGAAAGAAGTACATTGATTCTTTTCTTTAGTCTCGATACATCCTTCATAGTCGAGTAGAGTCTAAAAGTTACAAAAAGAATATTTCAATCCACATATTTTAATGATTGTAGTTTCAGCTACTTATTTACAAGCAGAAAGTATTTGTTAGAATAGATGGACAAATATCGTAGTTGCTTTGCCCTAGTTGTTTAATAATATGCCAAGTCTATCTTTTCAGAAGCCTTACATAATGTTAATAAGGGAATAACTGTAATTGAATTTTAATAATCTCCTAGTATACCCAAAATCAGTAGGCGTAGTGCATAAAACCAGTACTGATAGGTATCTATAAATATAAATGGCAAGAGTTCGCAGTGTCTCTGACATTTTATCACTAAAACTTTCTTCGGTGTTCATTATTTTGTATAGATGTATAGGGATAAAATCTTCAATTCCTGTAGACCATAAAGAGCAGAGGTGCTGAAGCTAAGGTACTTTAGCCATATTATGAGGAATAACAATTACGACCTTATACTTCTGGCGGCTATCTTGCGTTGTATTACAATCTGATTGCTGAAGACGACCCTATCAATAATATAAATTATTTCTAGTGTTCCACCTTTGTCAGTTATGAGTATAAAAAATAGATGATTCACAGACCTTTCGAATATACATCTACAATTTCATAAAAATCAGTCGATCCGTTCCGGAGGATTTTGGCAACTAATATTGTAACACGATGATTTTATAAATATAAATGTTCAAATTTATATTGTATTTAAAAATCCGCCCTATGAATTGACACGGAAGGAGAGCAGCGAACAATTAGATACAAAGGTTGAAAACTTACGTAGCCGTTACATAACCCGGGATCGCGGCCTAGAAGTCAAACAAGGAGATTGATCGTGGTCACCACTCACCGTGATAACGTGAGATGAGCGATCGACCGGCCTTATCGTTATCAGCATGGAAGGAATCCTCAGTAGGAGCCGGTAGCGAGACGACATTCGCAAAGAAGCCGTTGCCGGCGACACGCGACATCCTCGGCTGCGGAAGCGCTCTTGCCCACGCGCACTCGCTCTGCACGGTGACGATGCAACATCGCTACCCCTTACCCCCTACCCTGTAAACGTGATTGATCTCAACTGGACTTTTATATTTCGAAAGTGAAGTGAATACTCTATAAACATGGGTAAGTTTTATATTGTGTATAGTGCATTTATTCTTCGTAATCTTCAATTGATCCTAATAAAAACTTTAACAAGTTCGGGTCGCATCTTAATTAAAAAAATGTGAAGACTATTATTGTAAGCTTTTACTTAGCAACTTGTAAATTCATATAGAAAATTAATTGTATTCCTGTAGCTCCAATATACATAACCATTTATATGCAATGTGAATGCCGTTGAAAAGTCAAGTTCAGCAGGTTTGCCCGAGCACAAAGACAAACAAACAATGGCAACGAAACATTTGGCTTATTAAGAAAATTGGAAGCCACACGCTTGTCACTCATTCTTAACAATAATATCTGTTTGAATTATGTAAAAGATACAATTTTGCTAATTGTTCTCGCAGTAGAGACAGCCGTTGCGATGACTAACGTTAATTCAAAAAATTGACAGACATGAAACGTTTTAAATACGTACAATATGAGATGTCATTAACTTTAATATTTTTTAAATCGTTAATATGTGCTATAGTTTTTCTTAGAATCATTATATAATAATCTTATATAATATACCTACACTGAACACTGTATCACCCCTTCAAGTTATATTTCAAAATATAGTTTAAAAATGATTGTTATGAAATATCCCTTTAATTTCAAACAAATTACTTATTCTATCATGATCAACGATTTTAAACAAATAATATGTTGACAGAAAAAAGTTAATATTTAATATGTAAATTAAACATCTTGAATAAACAATGTAGAATAAACCCTAGTAGAAGTTTATTGTAACTTTTGTAATATTTGACGGATGCAAGGAGATTTTATTTCGGTTTCACTATTATTCAGTATTAGAAAGAAGCTGCAGTATTTTAAGAAGTTTTCTTGACTTTTCAATACTTATCTTATATCATAGTTGCTAACGTTTTTTAGAATATTATATAGTACATAGTTTTTCAAAGTTTAATATCTAAATAACTGAACCGCTCTCTCTTCATTGAGAGAAAATTGATTCTTTCAACTTCTAGTAGAAATCTAATATTCCTTGTACCATATATGTAACGTATTTAAGATTACATAATTTTTCCTACTTAGCCACTCGATTATTTTATAAGTCTTGGATTTGCAAAATATCTTAAATAACATAAACGTCGTCATTACATTTATGAAAAATTTAAGGAATACAAAATAGTTTATGATGCTTAAAATTAGAAAAACGATTATTTTTTTCTTTTTAGTTCAGATATACACGACCTGACTGTAGCTTTAAATAGAGTCAAAGGCTTAACGCCGCCGCCGTACTTAGCTTATCAACTACTTTTAACTACAAGTGTATTAATCAATTGTTTTCAATTCATTTATAAGTTCTAAACACTAATCTCTATAGATAAAAAGATAAATTAGATTTTTGAAACGAAAATACTACATAGAAGGAAAATTCTTATACTTTACCTCGAATAAAGGTCCCACAGGACCTTGGGTACACCCAATTATGCATAGTCGACTCTCATAATTGGTCCCGGAGCGAAATGATGCTTAGGTGAGTGCGAAATAGTTTTTGCTGAACAACTATATCACCATAATTTACAGAAGAAATCTGATCAGTTTTCATCAAATAATTTGAGGAGTCTGAATTTTTATCTTCGAAAAGTACATCTTTTAAAATAAACCCGAGGTTTTTTATCTTCAAAAAGATGAGTACGAAAACTATAAATATTAATTAAAATAATTAATCTTAAGAAATTTGCAACGGTATGATTGCCATTAATATTGATAAATAAACATTAAATACATTTCTTCAATTAAGTGACGGTCAACGCCATCTATGAAGTTTTTAACACAGGATTTTAAAGAAACGAGTTACGAAATCGCCTTGATGCACAATGTCATGAAATGACCGTGTCTGTGACACACAGGCAATGCACACATGATAACGTCCCAATGTTTAGACATGTCACAGTTATTTATTTACAACGGTAAAACCCTTCATCTTATTTTATAAAATTGATCAACTATAAGACAGTTCTAGTAAATAATGCTACTAGTGTAATGAGATAAGATAACGAGTGCAGGTTTATTTAAGGCTCCATCTTTGATGTATTTAAATTATACTTACTTTCAAATTTAATGTACAAAACAGCTATGTACGTATTTTATTAAGTATTAATAATTTGATTTGTAATTCAGACAGTTCTAACACAAAATTAAAACAAAAAAGTAATAGCGTCTATAAATAAAGTAACATTTTAATTATCAAGTAGGTAGCCGAGCCGACCCATGCGAATTCGCTCGTGTGAAATTCAGCTCGTCTTAGTCGTCGAATGATGTTATATAGTTTTCTTAAATAAATAAAAAAAATCTAATTCTAATCGGGTAGTTTAAGAGATTAGCGTGTTCATTAACGTATTGAACCAATACAAACTGCGCAACTATATAGTGTTTGTATTTACTACAAGTAAACTTTATACTAATATCTTCTTTTTTTAAAAAAAAAAGATTACTTGCAGTTTGGGTTACAAACTACTAGTATTCCTATACTCCCCACCTACTAGGATAAATACTTGTGTTGGGAGTGGGCCACGGCAGTAGTCTAATGACTGGGTCATGAGTTCAAATACTCACGACCTATCATACATTTTGACATTGATATGTCTTACTTATTTCATTTCGTTACAAAACAACAAAACATAGGCAGACGACTTATGCTATCATAAACTATAATAATACAGGTAGAAAAAGAGTCAACTATGGCAGTATGTTACAAATTAGTTGTATAACAAATTGATCATAATATACATTCAGAATATACATTCGAAGTAATATTTATTAAATTTAAACATGGTAACATGAATCAATCTCCATTTTTTTATAGTTAAAGTTTTCTTAAAAATCATTCAGTAATTAATACTTGTAAACGTGATACATAAAAGACTTTTTTACTATTTATTTACATTATATCTACGCCAAGCCAACCAATAGAAATAGTTTTTAAAATCCAGCTTTTTTATAAGACAAAGAAAAACTCAATAATTGGAATTAAAATAACAATACAGTCACTGTAACGTATTTATCTTTGAAAACTGACGTTGATAAGATGATCTTTTCCGAGTAAATCTACTTGACAAACTTTGATATCAAATCCAAAGTGGTTAAGATACTTGTTTTCGAATTTGTACTTGACCGGCTAATAAACTACTTATAACTAGAAATTGTTTAGTTACAAAATAAACATCTTCAGCAAAGCAAAAGGTTCCCAAACATAAATTATACATAGAATAATGACATAGGATTACTTTTTAATACCATGAAATGAAAATATGTTACGGTCTATCTATTCAAGGACTCCAACTATTTTATGCGACTACTTTGAGAATCGATGATCTAAAACGATCGATTTGCTTATGTAATATATAGATTAATCTAAAAGAAAAAAAATACAGAGACAGTAAGTAATATAGTTATCTATGTAATATTATAATATTAAATACATCAATTTTAGGTTATTAAATTTTTCAAATTATTGGTGTATGAAATTATTTATCGCACATAAAAGAGATGAGGGTATTTCTAAAATCTTACTTCAAAATACTTTAGTGTCACTTTAAATCTTAATATCCACTTCTAAATCAAATACAACAACTTATTTATTTAAAAATTAACTTGTTATAACGTGAAATGTAATTTATGGTTGGAAAACAAATATTTTTGTAAGGATGACTGTCGAAGCGCAGCACATTACAGTGACAAGGTGTATAAGGCCTGTGTTATCAGTTAAGTTAGCAAATAATGTCTAGATACATGTGTTTTATAATTGTGTATTTATGTATTTATTACTTGTTACAGGTTTAGACTTTTTAGAACATGGAGCGGACTTCGAAGCCGCGATTTCGGCTACTGGTAAGAACATTTATCCTATTATATCCTACCTTGCAATTTACCTTTTATTAAAATAAAGATCAAACAAAAACTATGTAATTAATATAAAAATAATCATTTTTTAAGGATTTTTCTGTCGATTAATGCAATAAATATTAATATTGTTTTATTGTGTTACATAGGTTTCTAAATCAAATTAAAATCAGTAAATATACTTAAACGTCAACATATATTAGGTACAATTATATAATGTGTATTACAATGTATTACTTATATTAAATTTTTCACATTTCAAGCATTCTGATAGGTTAAATAATTATGGTAAGTTATAGCAATTTAGAAGAATAATAGTCTATCCTAAGGAATAATTAATTCTATGTATCGGTTACTCATAATAGAAAAATGTTTCATCTGATTTACGTCATATAATAAAATAAACTTCAAGCCTTTCCGCCTTCGCTTTGTTGGGTCTATAAAATAATCATTACAAATGGACACTCCAATTTTATTTATATGTATTGATGAACATGTTTCGGTTGCAATTTCCCAAATGTAATAAGTTTTTCGTTGATATTTTTCCAACATCCCATGGGATGAGGATTGATGAATTAAGTTTTCAAATATTGTCATTTTAAACATCAAAAATATATATGTACAAAAGTGCTGATGTATTTATATTATAGAATGTAATAGCTGTTTTCATCGACTTTTCGATATCATAACAATAATCAAAAATTAGTTATAATTAGTTATAAATTTTAACTGGCTTCGATTTTATATGTTTTATTCCACATTAAATGGGGGTTTCTTTTTTGAATCATCATTTACAACAATGTTATCTATTCAGGTGACCATGAAGAAAGTATTTCAACTCAACAAATAAAAACAGACCCAATTTAGTATTATTGATAAATATATTAGAAAACTGTACGAGTATACTATAAACAGTTTATTATAGTATTACAGGTCTATAATGCTTTTCTCTCGCCTTTACATATTCATATTGTTGGAGCTAAGTTTCATCTATTTAAATGAAACCTTCCTGTTAAATAGGTTTTGGCCGCTTCCACTTCTGCCTGCTAGCGATCACTGGGCTCATCTACTCCAACACAGCCGTAGGTATCACCATCATCTCGTTCGTGCTGCCGGTCGCGACATGCGACTTCCGGATGACATCTGCCGATAAAGGATGGCTCACTGCCGCCCCTATGTTAGGTATATAAAATATCTTTTTATAAGCCAAACCTGTCAAAGTCAAGTATGAGAATATGTTAAAGTAGACCAGCAACATATTATACCTAACTGTAAAAGCAGTTAGAGAACTTAAAAAAAGCATTGTTTTAAATGTTTTTGCTACTCAGGGACGAACTAACGTTGCCGCTACTTTTTGTTAAGTATCCTGGATGCAATACAAAATTTATTCATGATATTTTTATACGACTGGTGTATTACATTTTAATATAATGAAATAACTAATCACACTGTTACTATGAAGATATTATTAGAATAAACTAAAAGTAA
>JAOPUB010035365.1:0-10563 GCA_027564055.1 Neptis clinioides
TTGGATAGGTCTCCTTGCGGGCTATCCAACGGTACAAGAAAAATTCAAATCCGATGACGGGTTTCCTAACGATTCCCGGAAAAGGGGATTGTTCGCGATTAAATTAGCAAATCTTTTGCTTTTTCGCTATAGAATGGGCACGCGGATTTCAATGAAATTTGGCACACAGATACTTTGTAACCTGGATTGACACATAACATTTTTTTTTAAATATCTAAATTATTGATAAATTAAAACAATATTTAGAAGATTATTTTAGATAGACATTAATATGATTTTTCGATTATAAATTACATCTGTTAGTATTAAGAATATAATTTGACTAAACAACCTTTGACAAACATATTTATTGTATAGGTAAAATGGGTTTGCGTCCTAGGGGGGATGTTAGTATTAAGAATTCAAACTAACTACGGTATTTCAACAACATCTAGTAAAAATTATCTACCTACATTATTTTACTATGAATAAAAATAAATCTCTAATTTTTTAAAAATTAAATCTAAGTGTTGTAACTCGACGTAATGAATTACGAAAAAGGTGATTTTAAAAAGTATCGAATAGCAAAAAAAAATTTAATATGATTAATACAACCTACCACATTATAAATCTCCAATCTATTAAATATGTTATTCTCTTAATATTTCTTATATCTCTAAAGTGGAGCTAAGAGTAACGGCTGAAATTAATAATCAATCTCAATCCAAAATCTGGGATAAAAGATTAATATGCAAGATAAAATACAAATTAAAATTTGGGCTCAAGTAATTTAAACTTCGAATCTATTTCTAAACTGCAAAACAACATTTTTGATTATCGAATAGAAACGAGATTTTAAATTTTAATAAAAAAGATTGTAATAAAAAGAAATTGTAGACACAAATTTGTATTTAGAATCTATTTTATATTTATGTGCATTTAATATAATCTGCATCCAACATTTTTGAATATCGAATCGAAAATATATTTTAATTTTAATAAGAAAGAGTGTAATAATAAAAAATGTATACACAAGTTAGAATTTAGAATCTATTTTAAGTTTATTTGCATTTAATATAATCTGCATCCAACATTTTTGAATATCGAATCGATACAAGATTTTAAATTTTAATAAGAACGAGTGTAATAAAAAAATTGTAAAAACAAATTTGAATTTAGAATATATTTCAAATTTATTTGCATTAAATTTAATCTGTATCCAACATTTTGAATATCGAATCGAAACAAAATTTAAATTTTAATAAGAAAGAATGTAATAAAAAAACCAGATTAAACAGCATATTTTAAAAAAATCACTTACCCATGAATCCAGATTAAAAATTCCTTTAAAATGAATCAAACATTTTCGTAAATAATTTCAGTATTGCCAGTATTAAACAACCAACTAGTACTACGTAGCGATCGCGATCAGGCGGAAAATAGACTAACGGATGCTCAGCTTTGTATTGCATGTTACCTCTACAGTACACACTATAGACATACATACTTATATATTTATACTAGTTGATTCGTCCCGGCTTCACTCGAAAAATATTTACGTTCAATGAACATATATATCGGAGAATGAATTTAAAGAAGCAGTTAAAATAAAATTAAAAAGTGTATAGTTGCATAAAAATGGTTTCATTATGTTCATGGAATTAATTTCTTTAAAAGAATGAACGTTTCCATTGTATTTTTGTATTTTGTGTTTAGAGGTAACAACTTTTAAAAGCTTTGAGTCCTTTTCACATTTTAAATACTCTTTTAAGATTTTAGTTTTAGTAAAATAAAAACTATGAAGGTTAAGTATTAACTTTGAAATGAATAATCTTTTGTTTCTTAGGTTTATTAACAATAAAAGGAGTTTGTGATTATATGTGTTCAAATGTGTACGATCCAGTGTGTGGTGAAGCTGTGGCCGTGAACGGTAAAAAGTATGTACACAAATTTCATAATATTTGCTATATGAGGTTAATGCAATGCACTTTTGAAGGTTTGTTGGATATTTTTTATAATATTAATAAAATATTCATATTATATTTAGCACGAAATATACTACAATAACTAGCTCGTCTTTTCGTTACATTGGCGCCCAACGAGGGGCAAATATATAACTCCTCTTCTTAACATACTTTTTAACAATTCCAGACATCTACCAGGTACCAAATGAATTGTGTGGTATTAAACCTGATGTTTACTTTTTAAATGGACGTAGATTAGCGGATTTCAGCATAGTTGGGGCACATCAGGCTTGTAATCACACGTGTCCTACCTTCTGTCTTGACATATACGATCCAGCATGTGCTCAGATATGGGCACGGAACATGCAGAGTTATGTATACAGACCCATGATCAATCATTGCCATATTGATTTATACTCTTGTGTAGCTGGTGTTAGTGAGTATCAATTAATGTCATCAATGTATAAGTAACATCGATGTCATATATTTTAATAGCTAAATAATTTTGCACATGGACGATTACTTTTTCAGATGTCACCATTCAGCCTTTAATCGGAAAATGTTATAAGAATCCATCTGCCATTAATTTCATGCTCAACGTAGCTTCAATGAAAACTCTCAAACTACTTGAGGAAACACCCCCTGAACCGCCCTTACGAAATTCTCGAAGATCGGGTGTTAGGCAAATCGTGAAAAAGGAAATGAAAGATTTCCTACGTAAACTTGGACACCGCATTAAAATTATTGGATAATAAAATCCTTGAAAGTGTCTCTCTCTCACTCTTTCATTACCTTGGTTACATTCCATCTTATGCAACACGCCTACGGAAATGTTCCGACTTTTATAATTTTAATGGCCAATCTAGGGATTTAATTAAATTCCTTCCACCACACCCGCAGAATTTCATAAAAATGAACGCTTTTTAGAGCCAAGTTAAGCTCGTGGGAACGATCGAAGAGATATTAAAATAAATCAAATCATTGTGTATTCAAAATACTTTGTTTACAATTAAATATTCTTAATTTTCAAATGCGCTGATAAGACAAACACTGAAAATGTAATTATATACTGTGGAAAATTGTAAGTACGTCAATATATAAAAGAAAACTCTAAAGGAGACCAAGAATATCGAAGAAAGTGGCACGGAAAATGCTAATTTCCGCTCAGTGAGCATTCAACGGCTAGAAGGGGCAAAGTTTATCTTAGCGCTTGTGACCAATTTGAGGACTAAATTAAATTCAACGGAAAATCTTTTTTGTAGTGACATAATTTCTTGAGATATTAAAGCCCAAGGCATTCTTTGAATCGTGATTATTATTAAACTTTTGTAGAGGTGGCGATTATTCTTTAGGGACATAATGTAGGTAGGTACATAAAGTTCCTTTCAAATAATAAAATCAACTCAACTACTTGTACCTACTGCTATTATACATATTAGGTTTTTATTTTTCTAAAACTTCTAAACGTTAAATATTATTTATAAATTAACCAAGTTTTGTAATTTTGTTTTTTTTTTCATTTTTTTTCAAATTAAGTTTAAATTAAAAAAAAAGTCTAGTAATCTTTTCTATCGTTGGTTTCTGGTAGGAAATATTTGCGTTACTTAAATTTTATATGGATTATCATGACGGAGTTAGAACTTAAAAAATGATCTAAATACTTTTTGGAAGTAAACAAAGAAATATTATATGATATTAATATAGATATTAAACAATACATACACACAGATTCTCCTGGCCTGTCAAATATTTGAGGGTTATATTAAAACAGAAACTCGAAGGTGATAGGTATGTGGCGAGAACAATACGCGTTCACAGTGAACGCTCCAATGAGTCCGGGACTCGCGATTGCGTTTATGGAACGTTCAATATGAATTCAACCGATATGTGCCTCCTTTTATTTGCCTTTATATCGCAATTCGATATATTTAAGTTATTTGAATTCCGTTTCTAGTAAAATGGCTCCAGACAAACATGGACATAACATTTTATTTGATACTTCTTGCCTATCAGTACACATAACCTTTCGTATTAATCGATTTTAGCTTTGTTCCTTTAATATCGAAACTTAGGTACTGTTGTAAGTAAATAAATTGAAAATCTATTTTACAGAATTGACAAGCCATCTCAAGAATTGACAAATAGCACCGAAGTTACCACAAGTGAACATTTAAATTAACGATTCTCGATTCCAATTTTTCTGTTCATAGGCCTAGCCATGGCCATAAGCCACTAAGATTGACAAAAAAATCTTAATTGAATTCTACACATTAATATTTATCTATTCATATAGATCTGACGTTGGCTGATGTACAGCAAATTGAATGCTACGTCTTTACTCATATCTTATTTACCAGCGTTGCTCGACTTTTAAATATCGAACTTTAATTCGACTGTAACTTTAGACTGATCGTCATCTGAGAAACGCTAACATTATATCTATAATCGATATATATGACTAATAATAAAAAAAATTGAAGTTTCTGTTTGTAATTTCAAATTAATAGCTTTTACTGAATGCATATTAGACTATACACCGTACTTACATAAAAATCATTTTCTTTTTATTTTTTATCTGTCTATTTGTTTTAGTAAATTCTTGAAACGGCTGCACTACCTTGAACGCGACTTTTACTGATACACTTTTACTATATGCAGACCCGCAGTATGACGTCCTGGCTACTATAATATTATTTCTGGTGGTTATACATTAGTCTAAGGCCTTCAGCGTTACTGCTAGATTACTCATGATGAAATATTGATCTCATGATCATGATCATGGCATCGTATTTATTTGGTTAGTTTTTATCATTGTCTTGGCACACCGACAATAGTATGATATTTTGCACAAATGAGAATGTAGCAATGCTACCAACGTTCACTCAAATTAGTGTTTTCAGCATCATTACGAACAATAATTGACAAAAAAATCGTTTTTAAAAGAACTCAAGGTGTGAATATTCATTTCGTATTAAGTAAAGTTTAGTGTAAGTTAAAGTGTAATAAATTATATTAGGTCCTTTAGAATGATGTTGAATAATATGCAGGTGAGTGTTATCATAATACGTAAGATTCTCAACAGCAGCTACATCCAGATAGTACCACGCCTTCTTCGTGTACGACCTTTGTCATCCACGTGACAAATCCGTAGACAATTGTGTTCTGTATTTTAATAACCGTCGCTGTATAGACTGCAGCTATTATATTTATCATTACGAAATCCTAAAGTTTAATACAGAGCATTATTTTAGCTGCAAAGTAGTTTACTTCGGCACAGTCAATACTTTAGTCGGGGCTGGCAGGACGCCAACCCCCATTTCTGTAATTCCACCCATTAAGGGTTTGTTTGCCTCAAACTTATAATTTATCTATCTGAACCTTATCTGAATACGGAGCACGGACTATAAAGCGGATGTTATATGAATGTTTGCAAAATTTCGTTACTATCGGTCGCTTATTGCGCCGATTTATCTTACCTGTTTACTTAATATTAAGTTTTTCTTTACGGGTTGCGCGATTCATGAAAGAACTCTTATTGATTAGACCCAATATTATATTTATATTATATTTTTTTCAAGAAACGCTTGGGCCATGGAGCCGTATCGTAAAAACATTTCTTAAAGCTTTAACACCAGTTCTGATCGCCTTCACTGGTGACAGAAGGGCTGGCTTATTCTTCGCCCAAAGAATCAATATTGCGATTCAGAGGGGAAATGCAGCTAGCATTCTTGCCACCATTCCACGCGGACAAGACTTATACAGCAATGATTAGGTGAGTACATCTGTATACTCACCTAAGAATTGCAGTTAGTTTAGAATAGGCTACATTTTGTGCTTTTTTACTTTAGTTCTTAGATGTCGTGTGACATTGAGAAAAAAATTGTTTAAAAAAAAAGAAATCTTTAAATATTTTAAGGTATTTTTGTAGCACGGTTAAAAAATGGTTGCCATTGCTTAATACTGTAAATACGAAAAAAGTTGTAACCATTACCGATTTTTAGTTATATATCGACATATTACACCTTTATTTAACAACAAACCGAAACGTTTATACATAAGCATCCTGTACTATCAACTACTCCTATGTAACCCCAATGTTTATCCTTATCGCTACTCCTATCCCGTGAAATAGCATTCATTTATCATGAGAATCGACAAATATCTCCACATACTGACTTTGATTCGTTTTGTTCTCGTTCCGGAACAATATTTCTATGCCAAATACATTGGTATTTGTTTTGTACCGACCAGGATATCGTGCCTATTTATGTTGCTCCTTACTAAAACAACTGCAATATTGGTAAAACTTAAACATTATTAAGGTACTATATTACTCATACTACAGGCATAATTTGATATTTGTAAAAAAAAAAAATAACTATAGTTTTTGATATATCCGATTTTCGATCCAATAATTACTCTGAATATTAAATGAAAATAATTTTATAATAATTTATTTTTTGCTCATTTTACCTTCATCACGCTCAAATAGCTTGATTGAAGCTTGACTTACATATAATTACATTTCTCTTTTGACTAAATTCTGTATTCCATATGCTAGTGTACTCCTAATATTTGTTATTTGTAAGGAGTATTTTCCAGAAACCGTATACGAATACCATAGGGAAATCACTCGCGGCCTCAAACGCCTTGGTTAAATTAAGAGTTCTCGGGGACTTTTCCTTCGGGGCTATTCATACAACCAACGATTGGAATGGACATTGCAAACTAGAGCAAAACTTACTTGTTTTCTTTAACATAATATATATTTACTAATATCTGCCCGCAACTAACCACGGAAAGTTTGAATGAAGTTCCGAATGAATTTCAATCGCCCTTCCACTAAATGTTCCACTTACTCTGTCTCGTACTTTATGACGTAGACAATTCTATACTATACACGCTTCTTTCAAGGATATAAAGTATCCTATACTAGCGGACCTGCCCGCGCTTCGCTTCGAGTGTTTAAAGTAAAATTATAATCTATATGACCTTCATTGTCAATCAGGATGATTTTTGCGCAACGAACTGAACTACCAATTTATTAATTAAAAAACCGTGGCAACACTGCATCACCTCTGTTCGTCAGAAATATAGTAGTAGAATATTATAGTACTTACAAACTTTTAAAAATTATTATTGACTTCAAAGTATGGCAACACTGCACCACCTAGATACCGCGGGAATAGTGTAGCTTCCTATCAGAGAAAGAACAAAATGGCGATGACTTACTGATTTCAAAGCATGGCAACACTGCACCACCTTATCACTCTGACATAGTGTAGCTTTCTGTCGACGAAAGAATTACAAAAGTCGGTTTAGTAGTTTCAGAGCCTATTCGCATCAAACAACAAAAAATATTTCCTCTTTATATAATAGTGGAGAAGTGTGGATTATACGAGTATTCTAGCTTACAAAATGTCTTTAATTGTATTTAACACAATGTTAAAGTAGGGTTTAAATTAACAGGAATTTAACAGTGAAGTATCAGATTGTTGATCAAAGCCGTCTTCCAAAAATTCTCACAAAAAATAATCAAAATTCATGGAACTCTCTCGTTCCTTTACTTAATGACTCTAAACAGCGTTACATTTATAAGTTATAACATGTTACAATGTTCCAATTAGGTTGAAACATTGTAACTTTTAAGTTGCTAGCAAGGTATATTCATATAAACAGACCACGTCATCTCGAAGAATCATTTGACGATTAAATTGCGACATAGATGTGACGTCATACGTTATTAAGCGAATTAACAGATTTTCATCACTCATGATTATTATAGATTATAGGTATAATTTATTATTATTTAGTGATTGATCTATGAAAGCACGAATCAAAGCATATTTTTGTAAAATATTAGTGTATTGAATAGATCTGCAGAAATAATAGATTAAGATGGCAATCCAAATAATGGGTATGAAAATATATTATATTATTATTCGTTTTTTTTTTCGAAAAGTGTTGTTTAGTAAATATAAATGTTAAAGAGGTAAAAATAAAAGGAAGGAAAAGGTGATTTTGATATGTGAGTGCGAACTTTAGTGAATATAATTATGATGTAGTATTTTATTTTAGGTAGTAGAAAAAATATAGTTCGTAAAGACACAAAACACAAACAAATGATTTTCTTACCCTCAGGGTTTATACAGATTAAACCTTTAGCAACAATTTTAATTACTTATATGTAAAAGATCCTGGAGAAATAGTTGGATAACTGGAAAATTATAATTAATATTGTTTACTTGTTATCATATTTATTCACAAATGTATTTTTCTACACAAAATATTCGCCAAAGCGTTTAAAATTTCATTAACTGACCGAACTATTATTAAATCGCGTCCGCTTAATTTGTTCTACAAAATGGAAAATTGGAAAACAGAATTACTAGTAGCGGGTTGTTCAATCCGTTGACTATATCAACAAGTAAAACCTGGTTATTGCCATTGAAAATATTTATTGGCTTTTTGTATGAAATAGTTCTAAGATTCTGAGACTCTTTTTCCAGTAAAATACCGTCGTTTGTGTAACTATCATAATTTTATTAGTAGCTACTAGCTTCCGCCCACGACATCGCCGTAGTTTATACTTATCGTTATATTCAACAAATTCTTTATAAATTGTAACCTATGTGTTACTTTGATGTATAAGCTACATTATTGTAAAGTTACATCAAATTCCGTTCAGTAGTTTTTGCGTGAAAGAGTAACAAACATCCATTTATCCATCCTCAAAATTCTTTCTCTTTTTTACGAGCAGTTTATTCACTGTATTTAATTTATAATTTCTTTATACAGTGATGTTAGTGTAATCATCATCATTACAACCCAGTAATGGCCCACAGGAAAAATGAGTCGGCCTTCTCATGAATGGGGAGGGAGTAAGGCCGTAGCCTACCACGCTAACCCAGCGAGCGTTAGCAGGCTTCAGTTTGTAAAGTGTATAGGAAACTCTCAGGAGTGCAGGTTTCCTTTTCCTTCACCGTTACAACAGGTAATATTTTATTTGCTTGAAACACACATCTTAGAAGAGGCAGAAGTGTGTTCCTGTTTCGTGGGATCTAACGCAAAATATTCAGTAAAAATACCAAAAGTGTATGCACATACTTTCTGGAGTAACAAATATTCCAGAAAAATGTTATCATGAAGTATACAAAGTACATAATCTAATTACCTTGCTTAATATTGCGCTATTACTCTCAATTTCCTAAATAAACAACAAACAATGCTTTTAGCTGAAGCGGTAGTACTTAATTACTAAGAAGTACTATTTTTCTCTTCCTTAATTTGCGTTGTTTCCTTTATTCAACAAGTGTCTTTAAATATTTAAAGTTTTAGTTACAGGGACTACTATGTTTAATATTATAAATACTACAAAATAAAAGTATAATGTATCGAACGTCTTTTATAACCTAAAGATATTTTAGCCCAACGAAGCCTTATTATTCAAAATATTGATATATTTCTATGTTATTTTTAAAATTATATATTAACCTGGCTTCACATTTATTTGAATAATACAAACAAATCTTCTTTATTCTCTATTCATTAGAGAAAACCACATTAAAATCCGTCGCGTAAAAATCTAAGCATACAGATATAACTACGTTTTTTACTATGTACAAAATGTACTATGTACATGTAAATAACATTAGATATCGACCTGAATCTAACTGCATTCACTGTAGAATAATAAACAAGCAGAATTTTTATTTCCACCAAACTTTGCAATTCCGTACAGTTAAACTTTTTAACACTCTAAAAAGAGGCTCTTGAAACTTGAGCAGTTCTTGTTCAAGTGTGATTAAATATGAACATTCGGGTGTGTACGCCCTTTTAACTCGTTATTGGAGTTATTTGCGCTTATGAGCTAAATATTTCGATAATACTATACACTAATCATATTTTTTACATTTTTTGTCTTCAAAATATGTGACAAAATCTTTATTAGAGATTCTCATTCTTCCAACATTTCATTTTATTATTACTTGCTTAAAATGAAGAATTTTCAATGTTAAGTTACATAATAGTATCTTCTGAAGACTCAAAGCTACCTTTATCCAGTACTAGCTGCCTGTCTGCGTTGCTATGAGATATTAAGCTTCCTCGCATCCTCATGGGTCTGTGGATCAAAACACGATGTTGTATTACAACATAAATATAAGCTTACACAATAATTTTCTTAATTAATGTACAATTAGCTCTTCACCACCTTTACGAATGAATCTTATAATATTAGTTAGTAAAATTATTAGCGATGATGACTCTTGCTTTCACATTAGAGTAATAAAGGGTGGATGTAAAATATAATATAAAATGCATAAAATTATAGCCAAAAAATCTTTTAGGTAATTAAATGTAAATCAAAGATTATTTTTATATAATAACATGTTAATATTAACATCCTCTCTAATAAATAATAAGCAGTAAACCATCTGGCTGGAATTATTCCCCTGAATCTTAGAGCAATGATCATTTTTATAATATGCGTTTTTAACTCCAGCACGCCACTCCCTCAGAACGTTCCGCTAATATAGTATTAATTATGATGCTAACAACACTGAATTGAGTGAACGTTGGTAGCATTGCTACATTCTTATTGGTGCAAAATATCATACGA
>JAOPUB010035375.1:0-10561 GCA_027564055.1 Neptis clinioides
ATTAGTCTGCGTGATGCTCCACTCCTATGGGTCGCAGCGTGATGTTATATAACCTAAAGCATGTCTCGATATCAGACTATCCACCACAAAAATAATTTTTCAATTCTAACCAGTAGTTCCTGAGATTAGCGCGTTGAAACAAACAAACTCTTCAGCTTTATAATATTAGTATAGATACGAAAAATATTTACTTAGTAGTTAGTACATACCTGGGGCTTGCGACCCTACTCCTCCCTCCCTGCTCTTACGATCCACCAAATAACTCATTAAATTAAAAAAACAACTTCTCGCATAATATAAGAGACTAATCAATTTTTTTTAATTTACTATGTGTGCGTGTTCATATTTGATCTATGAAATTACTAGTCATACTAACATTCGTAGATTTCGTTTGATAAACAAACTACTATAAACATTATCTGAACCCAAACAGAGATGATTGACAGAAACACTCAATAGAACTAAATTTGACTATTCAAAATTAAAAAAAATTTGGACCCTACTGTATTGAAGTAAAGTCGAATTTAGTTTAAGATGGAAATAATGCAAACAATACTTTACTCTTTGATTTCTTGAGTAGCTAATAGTGCTTAGATTATGCCTGGGACTGGCGACCCAAGTGTTAGTTTTATGTATTTTTTTAAAATGCTAATTTATTAATAAAATAATTCGATAGAAAATTCAGGAGCTTACCACGTATCTTATTATCATCTCACAGAAACTATGAATTTTTCGGGACTAAAGGTAGCCTGCGTGTTAATCCATGTTTTAAACTATATGTGATATAAATTTCATTGAAAAATATTCAGCCGTTTTAGTGTAATTAAATAACAAACATACAAACTATCAAAATTTTATCTAATGATTAATTTTATAAATGTGAAAGCTTGTCGGTCTTATTACAATAGACTATGGTTTATCTAAAACCATGGTTTTTGGATGACCACTTTGTATAACATTTTTTAACATCATCGTTAAAACAGGTTTAAACCATAGTTTACAGATAAAGATCGTTTTGTAATAAAACCGTGTATGTTAGGATGTTCAGATGTTTGAAGATTTGGATATTAGGAAGTTTGAACGTTTGTTACTCAATCATGTGAAAATGGCAGAAAAAAAATTTAATGAAATTTGCCACACAGGTAGTTTATAATCTGTGATGCTCCGCTCCTATGGGTCGTAGCGTGAAGTTTTATAGTCTTCCTCGATAAATTGAGCGATTGAGCTTAGCTCGTTCAAACAACCAAACAAATAAACTCTTCAGCTTTATAATGTTAGTATAGATTTATTAATATTAAGGATTAATTGATTTATGTTAAATCTAAGTATTATACGTCATATTATATATTATACGTCATATATGCGTCAAAGCGATAACTTAACTTAAAATTTTATTTAAAAAAGGAATATTGATAACCAATTTTTTTGAAGTCGGTCGAAAACATCTCAAGACGAAGGAATTTGCAATCAAAGCTTTAATTACTTATCAACCAATTATGAATCAGTACAAATACGTTCAATTAAATTCCATTGTTGGTTTTTAAAATTTTTGGCACTAAATATAATTACCCTCTCACTTGCATGAGGTCGTATTATTTTAATTACAATTCAAGTTATTTTTAAAAATTACGATACACTTAAGTTACTTTCATGATTGCAAGGCTTTCGTAAGTTTGACATTCTTTTTTTATTTCGTAACAATAGTTATAAATAAGTTTTTACGGTGTTACGTAATAAAAGCCCTGAAAACTTGTTCGAGATTTTATTTTTGTATTTTATTTATTTTTTACTAACTGACCTGACAGACTTCGTGTCTTAATTATAAATATTGGTCAAATGACTGACATTTATGTTATAGTAAGTTTTTGGTTTATTTTCGCGAATGTTTTAATTTTTTTTTTAATATTATAAAAGAAAAAAACTTAAGCTAGATAATAAAAACAAGTTATGGAATATCAAAAAAATTTTCGAATTTGAATAGGCAGACTAACTTGCTAGTCGAGATAACTGCCAGCCCTTTGATCACCAATGGCTTGAATAAGGTGGGAGGATAGATCAGAGTAAAAAACTCGAGCTTCCTTGCCTCATGGCCCCATAGGGGTTCGGGTTCGGGTTTGGGTTCGGGTTCGGGTTCGGTTCGTTCGTTAGGTTGAGCGACAATTATCCCAAAGTAGGTATAAAGATTATAATTTTATTTTAAACACCCGAAGCGAAGCGCGAGCGGGTCGGCTAGTGTTTTATAAACTTAGTAATATAATCGAGAACACAATCTTTATCACGAAGATCATGAATGTTCCGTATAGTCAGTGTCCTGAATAAACTTTGTTATGTCTACAATACACAATCACGCGTACTCTCACATGGCGCTTGAATTAAATAATTTATCAATTTCATTTTAATTGGCTTAAAAATAAAGCTAATTGTTTCATAATTTATAAAGCCGCGGGTCGAGGACGAACACCATGCACACTCTACGTGCTCGTACTAATTGTGCTTGTAATAAAATGAATCAATAATATACCATTTATTTTTATACACGTGACGTTTGAACCAAAAAACTAGCTAAACCTAATAACAAAACAATTTAAAAAGAGAGGCATAACTTTCAATTGAATTGATACTTTACATTCACGTATTATTTTTATTAAAATGTTGAATGGTTTTGGAGTCACCTTTTATATATGACTAGCCGACCCACGTTTGAATTTTTTTTCGTGTGATTCTCCGCTCCTATGGGCCGTAGCGTTAAGTTTTGAACCTATAATAGCCATCCTCAAAAAATGCACTATCTAACACAAAAATAAGTTTTCAATTCGAACTTGTAGTTAATGAGATTAGGGTGTTCAAACAAACAAACTCTTCATCTTTATAATACTAGATGTAACTATAGATGTAATAATAAAAATAGATTCTTAAAAGGATACAAGGTAATCATACATAGAATTAAATATTAGTAGGAAAAATAGCTCTAAATATTTTTATTGATCTGAACTATACATAAGATATTTTTATTTACATACCTGTAGAGCCTGTATAAGTGAAAAATGACACTGCTGACATAAATCAGCACGATAATCACCCCAGGCAGGAGGAATGTCACAATGACGGGTGTGAGGACCCATGTTAGCCAAAGACTATATTCCGTGTCCACGTATTCCACTGCAACCAAATACTTACAGAGTAACTACAGAATAATACAAATTAGATGGAGAAATCTTAAAACAAGGTTATTTTGGATCATACGGTTACGCTCAGTCATAAATCAGATATTATTTAACATTTAATTAGCAAGATATTATTACAAACAAGCACAGAATAAACTTAATAAAAGCTTGCAAAATACATAATATACGTTATTAATATATGACAATAAATTTAAAAATCAATGAATTTAAATTTAAATACTTAATATACAATTTTATAAATGTCAAAAAATTATTGTAATTAATGCAAGATGCATTATTAAGATGATGTCAAGTCCGCCTTTGCCATTTATAATACTTTTTAAATTTTTCTTTATCTATAAAAGTAATCAAATAAATACTGCTAAACACATTTATTATCAATGCTATTAAACTAGTTTTTTGGTCAGCGACTATCGTATTTATTACATAACAAACAATACTCCTAAAAATAAATAAAATTCGGGTCGGCTTGTACAATATGACGGACGAAACATGTAAAAAAATACATTATTTTTATAGGAATAAAGACATTTAAAATATCCAAATTTTTAGTTTTACAAGTAGAACGCGTAAAGAAATATTATATTAAGTCGGATTAAAATAATTAAAACACGAGTACAACAGGAGGTTTAATTTCATCCTCTATTTGAACGCCACAAATACATGTGCTTTGGCTTTGTGGCCATGCGGAACTCTTTTGTGTGTTTCGTATTCGCATTTGACATATTTATAATATCCGCCTTATATATTTCTGTTTACTAGTCCTGTTGTACCAGCCGGATTTTGTTATCTCTTGCTCACGACGTATTATCATTTTCTAATATATTTAAGAGGATATGGAAAAATACAATTTCATTGGATATTGATAGTGCAGCATCCGGGAGATATGTGTCCGTCGCGCCGGCTTGCAACTCTGACCCCAGCACATGCTGTGCACTCTGCACGTACTATACGAGTGGATGCGGTTACACAACAGTCTGGTAGCCTAGGTCAAGGTTTATTTTTTAGGCCTTGAGTACACAAATTACGTTTTCATTAAAATCCTATTATATAGACTTAGTGTTTTTTACACCCCTTGTCTAGATCTCATGTACGTGCATAATAAAACGTTTAATTATATGTGTTACTGAGGACATGATATAAGATAAGGAGATTATCCTTTTTTATTACCTTGAATGTAAAGGCTTTGAAGTCAGCGCAAAATATTGAATATTAATAAAAATATTAGATCGTTTAAAACGTTTCTGTTAAACAATATTGCATATTCTAGCTCAAAATAGTAATATTAATTAACCCCTTGCTCTAGTTTAAGAAATAAGCACTATTAAAATATTATTTACTTTTTTGTAAATAGTTCAAAAAGTATTGTGTAAGGATATTATTAATAAGTAGCTGACCCATCCCCACTTCGCTGAGGTGTATTTTTTCGCGCAACTCAGAGTTTGTTTTTAAAAAAAAAGTAGTAGTAGTAGTAAATATATCATATGTACCTACTGATAAAAATTGGAAACTGGTTTGGTTTAAGAGATACACAATGAAGAGATGAACCTATATTAGATTACATAACTTTACGTTTGAGAAAAAATAGTGGGTGAACATTGCGCATTCTGAGTTTAATGTCCGACTGCAATGGCTATTGCATCGGTGACGTTTACTATTTTGACAAAAAGCAGACGCGCGCCACTGTGCCCCTCTACAAAGGCCCTAAATATGACTTATGCGCAATCAAGGTCGTACTCATACTTAAGTGGCGCGAGTTTCCATAAAACTAATAAATAAATAAATATTAGTATAGTGTGTAGATATGACCTTTTAAGATGATTCAAGTTCCGGAACACAAATTTTTCTAGTCTACACAGATAACCTTCTTGAATTTATCACGACAACATTTCACATAATTTATCACATGCATGATAACTATAAAATTATACCTGATAGAGCCGTTAGTAATCTAGCAGAGATAGAATTTATTGACCATGTTTACTATTAATGTTTGTTTTATTACTAATTAACTGTCCCGGACTAGCTTCTATCGGTGATTCATATCAAGTATAAAGGTTGAGTTATTTTAGCTAAACTGCCAAATTTCTGAAAAATTACTCCAACCTGCGTCTGTAATTTATATGTTCAGTTACTTATACACAAGGAGGTTCTTTTTTCGTCTGTGTTTTTTTTTAAATATTTGCCGATGTCTCAATCGATTCTCGGCTGACTTTTAAATTCCTTTTATGTCCGAAATAGTATACATGATAGTTGGCTCCATTGTTTCTTTTAGGTGTTTACGTCTGAAAGTCATAATCTTTTTCTCCCGAGTTGACGATGGATAGCATAGAAGTCCTTAACTGTTAGGAGTTAAGAGACAGTACTGCAATATCTTAACTGGTAAAACGTAGCAGGCCATGAACACATGTGGTAAAAAATAAATAAAAAATTAAAAAAATATTTTCATGTAAAAACGTAGGGATGTGTGAGTATACCCTGAAACTATTGATGGGGCAGCGCTTGTAATTTGTCGTAAGAGTTTGTAAATGTAATAGACGCTTTGAAAGTTTTTAGCGCAACTTTCATCCCGCTTCCATAACGGGAGAAAAGATGTGCAGGATTATGTATCGGGTTAGTGCCGGTCCACGATAGTGGTAGTCCTCTGGTATCAGTAGTGGCGGTGGTTATGTTAGTGTTAGCGACGGTAATGGTGATGGTATTGCCGTTGATGACCGACTTCAAAGCACAAAGCAATCATTACATTTCATTGTTTTTGACGTTTTAGTATTATTATAATCATACAATCGTGTCTCTTATATCTTTCAATCGCAAAGTTGGAAAAATTCATCCAAATTCTATAATGATTGTTTTTACTATTAGCGGATTTGATATTCCAAAATTCCATATTTAGAATTCTAGTAAGTTATTTCAAATTAACTTATTATTTTACAAAAAATAAGTTTATTTCTTGTAAAATTAAACCATCAGATGGTATCGTGAAAATATTTTATTTAAATTTTTGATGTCGTTTTTCGTTTCTTAATTACATATTCTTAATTAATTAATTATTCTTAATTATACTTATTCTTAATTACAGACTAGCCAGTAGGCTAGTTTATAAAATGGGCTATTAAGCCCTTGCTTCCCTAAGGTTTTCGGAATCTTAGAGAGATTTACATAAAAGTAGCCTACGTTACTCAAAATAACATTTATCGGGTAGTTAAAGAGATTCAGAGATTAGCCGGAAAACAGACTGGTTGAGAAAAAATAATAATAATTGATTCTTTGTCAGTACGTATAATCTATATAGGTATTTTCATATTAGTTTAGAGAAAAGAAGAAGAAGAATCACAAACCGACACCAATTTTATTTATATTTATAGATAAAGATGGTATAAGAAATTGTCCTTCAACTCAGTGCTGTGCCAAATAAAGCTGTTATCATGTATCACTGCCGCACGTAATATAACATAATATATCGCAATAAGCCAAACAAAAATATCAGCAATTTCTTTGAATAAAAAATATAGATGATAATGACCTTTTAAAATAACAATTGTCAAGAAAGGACAATACAAGTTGAGCATCTCGTTACTTGACAAGTAAGCTTGGCATTATATAGCTAGAACTGCGTTAAACTATGGGTAGGTTGATTAATTGATATATTTATTTATTAACTCTTCATTGCACAGGTTTAATTGTACAAAGACAAACTTAATTGTTGACATTTCTTAAAGTTAAGCATTAATTAAATTTAAATTAGTTGAATAATACAGATATGTTATGATGTGCGCAGATAGGTAGAGAAATTTTATTATTAGATATAATATTCTAAATGTAAAAAAAAAAATAATAACTACATTTTAGTTTTTAGTTGTAAGTTTATAAAACTTACATCATATCAAAATACAAAATAAAATCAATATTATGGTAGCAATCAATGTTATAGCTATTCTTAATATCAAGAGAACAAAATAAGATCATCAACAAACAAAACAGGTCATCATCATTATCATCCGGTTTTAATAACGTACATAAAACCTAAAAAGAAAATGTCCTTAAAGACACTGCTTTATAGTCTATGTAAAAATGTCTTGATATAAATAAACAATAACTTTAGTTTTAAAACTGGTTTCATTTTTTACATATTCTATTTCTTAATTCGACTTCAAATAAAACGCATAAAAAAATACCATGCAACACCTAAAGTGTAATTCCCATACATTGCTATATCTTTATATATATTTCAAAGTCTATAACTGAAAAAAATATCAAATACGTAAAATCATTTCCTTATATTTTTAACGATAGTATTTTCATTACCATAAGTTGAAAAAAACATCGTCGTTAAACCAGGTTTAAATCTAAAAGCTAATGTTCAAACATGGTTTCACGACGATGTTTAATGAATGTCATCAAAACCATGGGTTATACATAAACAATATTTTGTAATAAAACCGTTCTAGTTTAACCAGTTGTCTTAAGGCAAGTTTACAAGTACTTTAGACAAGTTGGATATCCCGTCAAAAATCCTTATATATTTTCAAAAACAAAATCCTTTGTTGACAGAAAAATTAGTTTCATTATACACGACACTAGCAGAATGTTTTGTGTTCAAAATAACATATTTAACGCGCTATTAAAACCTAACAAATAATTAGGCTGTTACAATTTTGTATTTATTCAACATTTTTTACATATTTTATTTGTTCAACATATTCATTTCCCGTCATCAAGTAAAACGACAATATATATTTTTTGCCATTAGAGCCTGCCACAAATCCGTCACATGTGACGGGAAATCCGTAAAAGTGGCAAAACTGGCTAGAACAAAGCTGGCTAGAGTATGGATTAACCAAAGTTTGGTGTACTTTTCACCAATTTAATAGTGTGACTTACGCTATTTGAAAAAATGTTTTTGAATGATGCCTCAATATTTTTGATTGATATTTATTTCGTTCATAAATCTAAGAACCGAAGTTTTATTTAGAATCGATATATCGAGAAAGTGTAATATGATAATTTTATTATCTATTTTCCAAAACGACATGATCATAGTTTTACAATATCAATATAAAAATCCAAGTTTCGAAGTTCCGTTATCGATATTTAGTTATGAAGATGATATATCGATATTTTTTCTAAGTTAGGAGCGAAGCCTAGTATAGTGCAGGCTACATGTAACGGTACTGAACGGATTTCGAATTTTATAGTCTCTAAAGGGAGTTGACACTGAAAGGAGAGAAAACAAAAACTAGTATTATTTTACTATATGAAATAATTAAGCATTAAAAATAATCGCTCTAGGGACATTGTCGTTAAATCGAGTGATGTTACATGGAGATTATGCTATATTCAAAAATAAGAATATTTGTCGACTAAGACATTATTTATTATATTATAATTTATTCTTGATATAAAACATATTTTAGTGCGTTTGCAGCACAGTAGATGATACCCAGTCAAATGTTAAAATAAGCAAATGAAAATTATAAAATATAAAAAAAAAAACAATTATAGACTACACAGAATACACAGAAAAAAAGAAATACTTTGTTTAAGGCGCCATCTCTATCCACACAAATATTTTTAGATATTTGTTCGCCATAGTCCTCTCAAGTAGGACGACTGCACCGGGTCTCACGCAAATTACAAGTTAATCTTACTATAACTCAATACATAAATAAAGTTGGAGTATCTGTAATGTAAATAACCGTTTTTTACTAACTGCATTTGGATACCAAAATAGCAATTTTTTAAAAATTGCCATCGTTCCAGCTAATCTCTAAAATGGCCAGTCCGATTGGAACGGGACTTTCACTGGCAGATAGGTGGTGATATAGGATTATATAGGGAGTAATACTTTTCTTTGAGAAAAAAAATTAACAACATAATATACCTCAGCACCATAACCTAAATTAAGATATAGGCTTCTTTTTCATCGTAAAATTTCTTCAGAGTTCTTGTGGGATAATATTAAGTATGTTTACTTTTGTAAGCGCCTGAATATTTTTATTTAGCAAGAATATATGTTAAAAATAAAACAAAATAAAAAAATAAATTGTAATACACACATCTCTACTATTATACGTTTCCTAATTCTTTATAAACAAAGTCTAACAACGATTAAAATATATATAATAATAAAGGGTTTTACTTATAAAATTACAATATTTACCACCTAAATGTTATTAATAATTAATAGGCAATTTTTGCAATAACATGATAATAATTGACATTGAAAGCGACCATCGTGAATAATTCTCAAGTTCAAGGGGACAATTGTTTTATGAATGAGATAGTGACACATTATATGAGTTATTATTGTGGGATGTGAATGTTCGGATATTAATAAACTTTTGACTTTTTAAAGTACTAATCGTGCTTTAAAATTTTCTTAATATTTATATTTCTTATTTGAGATCAACTATTGTTATCACCATTATTTTTACCTTTTCTACTTTTGCTATTAAAAACAAAGATACCTACTTACATAACACAAATTTACGCGTCCTCAACGACTACGACTAGAAAAATCAAGTGTCATGGATCAAGAAAAACAATAATCAAAATTGCGTTAAACAGTTAGCTTATAAGACCCGAGCAAAAAAATGAACCCACGACATTTGACACAGGCCATGCTAATGATGGTTGATAATATCGCAAAAAAGCGTATAAAATTAAAGCAAACATACTTTTGCCGTGATCATGCTATCTGACATTTCGTTTTTTACGTTGTTTTAGAGGTTAGTAACAATTTTTATTGTGAATAAATAAATAACGACACGCCCGTATGATATGGGCAATATATATTTACCAATTAAGAGATAAAATATAATTAATGTCTAAGTTACTAGCTACAGGAAAGCGGGGATAGTTATTCCCCAGAAGATTTGATATATTCATTTTGCAAAGCTACTGTGATCCTAAAAAATTTGAAAACTAGCAATATTGGTATTGTACAAGTAGATTTGGTGTGAAAATATTTCTCGTCGTAATATTCACTCTGTAACTTCAATGTATCTGGCAATACTTGGTACATTTCTATTTTTGGTACATTTTGTACTTAATTTATTTAACGTGCAGAGTGTACAGATCAGCTGGCTGATATTACCTTAGAAATAAAAACTACTCCCATAATACAACGCCAATCAAATGTTAATGGAAATAGAGTTTTGTTTGTTAGTTTAAACGATCTTATCTCAGAAACTACTGATTGGAATTGAACATTTTTTTATTGTTGCATATCATCAATTTATGAAGAAAGGCTTTAGCCTATATTACATCACGCTGCGATCAATAGGAGCGGAGCATCACGCGGATGAATTCGCGCGGGTCGGCTACTTTGATATAAATCGGTGAGTAGTTAAAGAACTTAATTCCATGGCATAAAC
>JAOPUB010035394.1:0-10556 GCA_027564055.1 Neptis clinioides
ATGGAAGATATCTCAGAAATTTTAATGCAGGGGGACATTATAATACCTATAGACGCCACACTAATTTTTTCTGAATTTTTGTCTCTCTTTCTGTCTGTATCTGTAAAAGCATCACGCTGAAACGGCTGGATCGATTTGCACGAAATTTGACATACAACCATCTTATAGGCTGACTTATACTTTTTATCCCGAAAAAATATATTAGTTCCTGTGGGATCGATGAATACTATTCATGTAACTTAATAGATTCGAACGAAATTTTGTACACAACCCACAGTCTGGGTTATTACATGACATACTACTAACCTCAGCAAAAGGCACACTTCCAGTGGGATAGCCGACCTGTGCGACTTCATTCGCTTGTGGCTACGGTTCCTATGGATCATAGCGTGATGTATTACAGCATAGCATTATATTCCTCGATAAATGGACTATCCAGCACAATTTTTTTTTAATTTTTTAATTTTTAACGCATTCAAACAAACAAACTCTTCAGCTTTATAATATTAGTATATATACGAGATAACCTACGCCGGCTTCACTAAGGTAGGATTTACCACGTACATTAAGATTTCTCAACTTTTAATTTTTAATACATTAATGATACACTAGTCGACCCGCCACGGCTTCACTCGGGTGCAATCTCCCCCGTATAATCTTTAGATTATAAAAAAACATTCAATTATCAAAATGTGTGGCAAAATAACAATATTTAAGCACTTACGAAAGTAAACATATTTTATCGTTACCCCACGGAAACTCAAATTTTTTCAGGGATAAAAAGTAGCTTATATGTTAATCCAGGTTATGAAGTGTCTGTGTGCCAAATTTCATTGAAATCCGTTTAGCCGTTTTCGAGTTCTAGAGGAACAAACAACCTTTCACATTTATAATATTAGTAAGATTAAAACTAGAAGCGCTAATGTACATGTAAAATATTGTTTTATTGTCTTACAGAAACTCTGACTGTTTCAGGGTAGTAAATATGAGGCAAAAACGTAAATCAATGTTTCGATGTTCTGTTCAAATACATTAAATTCTTTCTTGTTAAGAATACGATTCTGTGTTTGAATATTTGACTTATATATTACTGACTTATGGACCCAGTTAAATGACGCAGAACGTGACTTCAGTAACGACGCCTGAAATTTATGATCAATGTATCTGACTTGTCGCTTCTAGTTCTATCATTTTAGAACCACAAAGGAAAATTAAAAATTGCCTATTAACGTAGTAGATTAATATTAATAAAGAATTTATTTTAACTTAGTGAAATCAAATTAAAACTATTTTTTTTAAACTGATTATATTGCCGCAGCACGGATAACTGTGGCGTATAGTTTGTTGTTGTATAACGTTAAAAACAATACAAATCGTGCATAATAAATTAAGTGAATAATGGATGAAAATAAATATTATGTGTAAGTGGGGTTGGTGTTCCAACATTGTATGCACGTGTAGCAATATAAGACGTAGATTACAGATGATCAGTAAACATTTAGCTACGCCACCACAACTCGTGGACTGTATAATATTTGTGGTGTAATTGGACCACTTATAAAATGCAACTACTGATTATATCAATAATTGTCTAATAAACAACGTTATTATACATATTTTTACTGTATATGGTACGAGACCTATATTCTTTGTATAATATAGGGAATAAAATCTATAAATTCCAATATTGTAGATACAAAATTGTGTTTGTTGTTTTTACATGCTATTAACGTAGGACAGATACTTAAAAATTAGTAATAAACACTTTTAATACATAAGAAATCCATAATTTGATAGTCAAATTTCAATTTTGAAAAGATTAAGTTTACTTCAACTTAATTATTCTTAATATTGTATTCCTATTAATTACATTTAAAAAATGTCGAGTACGCACGCGATGGTACTTGATGTTTTTTTTGCTACAGCAAAGTACGTACATTTGCAAAGTAAACTATTACACCAATATATACCAATTAGATCTGAGTCCACATTATATTACGTTAGGACGACTCTTTAAAAAATAGGGCCGGAGCCATCGAAATTTATCAAACTAAACTATTGAACATAAGAGTAGAGAATAACCTATTAACTTGTAGTTGATTACAAGTTAATAGGACTAGGGATTATTTACATAAATATAAATTCACGTATAAACATTCAAACGTGAGATGTTTAGGCATGCGGTACACAGTAAACAACAGAGAATCTTAGATTCCGCAAAATAACACGGGTAGTAAATATAAGCAATAGACCTCAACTATTTAACATAGGGCTGTCCAGTTTTAAATATTTATCGTTTATTTATGTAAATAATTGAAACAAGGATATTTTTTAAGTAACAAGAGGTTTCCAGCTCATACATAAGCTCCGCGTAGCTATATAATAGCATTTTAATATTTTGTGTATGCTAATCATTGAAGTTCTTGTTTGTTGATTTCTTACTCAATTAAAGTCACAAACATATGTATACAAGGTAAGGAACCGCATGGAGGGACCAGATCATTCATGACACTCATGCAACGGATAATTAAAGTTATACCTAGAAATAATTACGCTTCGATTGACAAAACATTAATATTATATACATCATTGCGTGTAAAGCAACATTTACCGTTGAGTGTAGAATTTTTTTGCATCTTGGTTGCCCTTTGTCCACAGTCTCACGTTTTATCACGTGGATTAGCGCATTGTTGCTTTCATAATTGATCCGTCAATCATTATAGGATTACACGTGTAACTAAAGGCTTTTTATTATTACGAATAAAACTATTTCAACCCGGCATAGATGTCCTAAAATTACGGTTAAGTATTTTGGTTGTATTTGCTCGTACGCCGTTTTTCGCGCATTGTCCATGAAAATGACACACTATTGAACGAAACACTATTGATAATAAAAGTTCAAGTAATAATTGGGCGTCAATGCGAACGGCGTACAATGAGAAGTCAGATCATCAGAGGATGGTGGCCGTGGCGCGCGTAGTGAAGGTCACCGAGTGCTTCCTGCGTGCGTGACGAGCATGCAACCAACATATTATTATACCACTAACAATTATTAGTTTCTACTTGCTATAACCGCAAAAATTACTTGAGTCACATTGTCTACCGTCAGTCTCGATAAAAGAAAGAATCCCGTTCACGAGATACGAAAATATCTTTGAAATCCATTTACACAGCGCCATCATCGAGGTGACCCGGTCGCTTTTTATATTCGGTTAGAAGCTATTGTCCGTTGATCTGGTTAACGTCGCCTCTATTTTGAGAATATCTAGCTTTTGTTACTATTCGACTGTGGCTAATTTAAATTTAAAAAAGAATCTTCATTCCTATTTACTTTATAAAAAAATGAATTAAAGTTTACGCAAATAAAATTATGCAAATATTTAAAATATATTTATTTGCATTATCTCCATCTTCCGCGAAATTCTTGAACGCAGTCGTTTCCCAGGAGCAAAAGTCGTGACTAGAGTTAAAGACTTGTTTCTTGGTTTGGTATACATGATATAAAATTTCTTTATCTCTACGATTAGTGGGTATGGTACGATTGTAAGATACCAAGATTCACAAAAACATATATAAAAGGTGGCCGAAACTAGAATACTGTTAGGTATGCGTAACACGTTTCTACTAGCTTAAGCTCAACGCTGGACATTAGAAAAATGCACAGGACAATAGACAATAATAAGTATAGTATGATAAATTTTGCACATTAAGGAAATCTTAATGTTTACGTATTCTGTTCATACTTGCAATTTTTGTAAATACGAGACATTTATACGTTATACTATTTTCATAGAGTTCATTGTTCTATAAGCTACTGTGCGGTGTAGGAAATTTTACGAGATATGTCCGTTGAATGGGACACGCATCGAATTCTTATAACGTATTTATCGGACATACCGTACGATAAAAACAAAGAATATCAAAAGTTCCTTGCTCTTTTCTGCAGGAGCCATTGTTACTGCATTAACATTACTTGGTGGGAGAATGACCTCCTAAATATAGGATCTTTTGGCGGAGGCGGCTTCGGTGGTGGAAGTGGAGGAAGTAGCGGATTTGGAAGCGGTTCGGCTGGAGGAAATATACCCATACTTCGGTATGAAAATGAAAACAACGGCGACGGTACATACAAATTCAGGTATACGTTTTATATTTTATTTAAGATTAATTACTCAACTTTAATATATGAAACCGTAAATTTAAAGAGCTAAACCAGATCATAAAAGCTGCATGCTGTTTAATTAAATAAAAACACCCGGATGTTGGCAGTTGATAATAAGTTCGTCCGTGTTTTTGACGTGTCTTTAAAAACATAACTTGTACTACTGTGCTTGCATAACAGATACCTAAAATATTATTTGATATTCAAACATAATGATGAACCTTCGTAAAGAATAAGTTATGCACGTATAAACAAAAGCAACATTTAGCTACCTTCGCCCCGGAAGCTTTTTATCAGCTTGCAAACAATTGCATGGGCCTAACAAGATATTAATTTCTGCGACACTTGAATGATCACAATAGAGCATTGTTTAGTGCAGTTCAAATGTTTGAAAGTCAAATGCTGGGGATTGTCTCTCTGCTTGTTAGGCGATCACGCTTCAAGCATTTAAGTGACCCAATTAAACATTACGACGCGGATAAAACGCGGTTTCAATTCTTTCCTGTAATTATGTTTTACCTTATGGTTCTTGGACTCAGTGACAATGCATAACTTAAACCAGTAGGTGATGATAATATGAAATATTGATTATTCTTTGAATAATTTTAACATTTAACATTTTCTGAGAAATTTACTTCACAAAACACAAAAGGTAACAAGTAATTAGATTTTTATTTAAATACGACGGCAAATGAGAGCGCAGTTAAATCCCTGATTATGGACATCACTATACATATTCATTGTTAATATTAAACTAGTAAACTCTTCAAATCTTACATTATAATTCGTTACGTATTACCTACTTACGTATGCTCTATAAAGGATCTACACGTATAATAAATGTCACTCGCACACACTTCAAAAGCTTGCGGTTGGATTGCATTATTTCGTAGGTGATTAAATAAGCGTCTCCCAATTTCAGCTAAAATTACTTCTAGTTACACAACAGCAATTAATCTCTTAGGAAGCTTGGAGGTTTACTTAGAGAAAGTTTCAATAGGGCCGACCGCATCTTTATGTTAATGTTACTTGTATATCAAATTTTCCATTATCGTTGTGATATAATGGTAAATTCGACAATAACTAATATCGTTATTACTATAATGTGTGTAACTGTCACTATACATATTAAAGTATAAATAAATTCAGTTTGGTTAAACAAATTTGTTGTTGAACAAAATGTTAATTTAGTCCGTAGTGGTTATTATAAATGCAAATTAATACTATTTACGTTTAATCTTTACAGCTACGAAACTGGTAACGGCATCTCCGCCCAAGAAAGCGGAGCTCCCCGTGCTGCCGGGCCTGAAGGACCCGCTGTAACCGCCGAAGGCGCTTTCTCCTACCGTACTCCTGATGGTCAACAAATCTCTCTTACCTACACCGCCGATGAAACCGGTTTCCACCCAGTTGGTTCCCATCTTCCCACTCCCCCTCCCATTCCTGATGCCATATTGCAGTCTCTGGAATTCAACAGACGCAACCCATCTTCGTAAGTGTTATTAAAGTTGATATAGTAATCTAGATTAACTTTCATCGCCATTATTAGAAACCTTCATAGGTTACAAAATAAATTCAACAATTTAATAAATATTGAGGTCTTAAATTATAATAAATGGAACATCTTCTTAACTCATCCTATTTTCAGCGAGGGTGCATACAACGGTGGATCAGGCAGCGGCTCCGGTTTTGGCGGTTCCAGCAATAGTGGTTTTGGTTCCGGTGGTAGTAGCGGATTCGGCGGTGCTGGTTCCGGTTCTGGCGGCGGTGGTTCCAACGGTTACCACTACTGATCTCACCCTAATGTCGTTTGAAGAAATGCTACTGAATCGTAGTTTACTATTTTAGTTATAATTTAGTGTCCTATACAACCACACATACTTCAGAATGTTTTATTGCCTATGTTTTCTATATGTTTTTACTTTTTCTATCAAAAGATTTTGTTATTTAATTTCACTTTTTATGAATACGGTTCAGTATAATTTCTTAATATTTAAAATTGACCTACGGAAGTACCTAAATGAGGCTTGTATTTTCGCTATACTTTTCGCTTAGCTGTAATTAGATAATGGCTACTTGTAAGATTCATGTGTTTCTCATCTCATCATATTCAATATTGTTTTTATATAAGGTAGATTAAGGAAATAATATTCAACTCGAAGAGTACTAGGACTGTGATACCACGAAACAGGCGAGCACTCATTAACTTATTTAAGGCTTAAAATGTATTATACCTATGTAAATAGACATGTGAATAAATCAATGATAATAATAATGAAATGGTTTCATTTTACAATTTAATAATAAGATAGACAGTAAAATGATCTACCTGTTTGAATAATAAAAATATAAACATATATAACTACAGGTGAAGGCCTCCTCCAGAGAAATCCATTTTTCCCTATTTTCCCTCATTAGCCAATGAGGTCCAGCCGTTTTAGTAACGTCGTCCTCCCATCTTCTATGGGGTCTACCTCTCTGACGATATCCTACAGGAGCTTCCCAAACCGTCGCCGCTTGAGTCCATCTACCGTCCTTGAGACGTGCAACATGCCCGGCCCACTTCCATTTCAATTTTTGAGCGTACCGTAGAAAGTCCGTAGCCTAAGTCCTATTTCTTATTTTTGTATGTCTTATTCTTTGTGTCTTTTTAATATTAAGCATTCTATGCTCTATACCACGTTGACAGGTAGTTACTTTTAAAGATTTATTTCTAACCCAACTTCATTAACTAGCTTAATTTAATGACTTAATCATGATTTGTATTTGATGACTAGATGACTAGCTTTATTCTGCCTTTTTTTGTTGAAGTAAATATTTTTTATTCAACTGTACATGCACTTGAATTAATTATCGAATGAAAATGGTCAATTGTCGAAAATCTCTTGCGAAAACCAGCTTGTTCTATGGTTTGAATATAATGATCAATCTTTTTGGAAACACAAAATAATCTAGGACATATATTATTTACTTTAATTAAAACAAAAAAGATTTGCTTTTTGAAAGATTTAAAAATATTGATTAATGTTTAAGTTAACTAAAGATAACGTTAATCTATTTTCTACTGAATATCTCATGTTTCAGACGCAATAACAAATATTACGTTATCATCAGCACACACTGTTATTGGCAGGTATGATATTATATAATTAAAACTTATGTAATAATGTAACATACATATTCGTCACAAGTATCCAGAATTCTTAATTATTTTAAAGAAGAATGATAGCTTTAGTAACAATTTAATTTTATCTTCTGCAAAATATTTTTTTTAGCTATCACGATAATAAATACAAGTTTCGAGATTTATCCATTTGTGGAACCAATCAATTTTCGTGCACCAGTAATAAACACCGGCCGAATATAAACACACAACTTCTCTTAACTTTGTTGTTTTCACAAAAGTGTCCACCAAAAACACATTCCAGTTTTATATAATTTATAACATGATCTTACTTCTTTAATAAAAAGTTACTTAGTTGTTCTAAGGAACAGAGAGAGACTCGATATACTCTTTCCTTTTTGAGAGTTAATCAAAGAGAAGTGGAAAAGTTTTCAAGAATTATTTTTACAATTTTGTGCCGAAATTTTCTGGAGTTGCCTTCGAAACGAAATTCAAATGTAGGAATCGCCTGAAATATAATTTAACTTAAATTTAAAAATGTTGGAGGATATAGAAAAAATCGTAATGTATGAAAATTTGTCATGTGTTGTGTGGACACTTGATCCAGAGGGAAAATATCAACAATAAACTATGAACGTTAATAATTATTACTTTTCAGTCTAAATTTAACTAAATATTTAAAATTATAATTTAAGTAAAATTGATGCCGATACTTTTTTTTTGCTAATTATTATCAAAACAGAAATCGCAATCTCGTTTAGTACAAAAAGTGTTTATTCAATATGAAATTACAGTCACGATATGAAAAATTCAGAGTGTGTAATGTTCTTTGAAGAGGATTTTACTATTTGGTTAGCAAATTTTTGCCCTATTTGACACTCATTTGGGAGATTTTAGCTGGTGACCAAGTCTACACTATTTTACAAACTTTCCAATTTACACTAATTAACTCATTATATTTTTGAATTATTCAAAATGTACTTTTAGATAAATTAACTTCGTTTTATTAATGTAGAAATCTCATGAAAATTTTCTTAAACCACGATAAAACCATCACACAACCGCCATATTTTAAATACTCAACTACAAGAAAATATAAAAATAATAATTTTGATAAATACTCGATCTGAATAAAATTATTCAATGTTCAGTTAGTGTAAATAAATAAATTTATTAAAAATAACACTATGATAACAATTTGATTTTAACCTTTTCAAATTGTTTTCTTAATTTTTTTCGTTATGGGCGACAATCAAATATTACTTATTCTGTGTTCAAGAAATTACTTCATTATTTAGAATCAAAATAACAACTTACTTTTATTTCTTTCTTTATCTCATAAACATTAAAGCATCTTGCAATTTTTGTTTTTGGTCTTTTAAAACATTTTTAACGGCATTGTTAATCATTGAAATTATTTCTTACATTTATGGTAAACCATGATAAAAGAAAAAGCATAATAACCATCATGGAATGAAACTTATAATTATTTTTTATATATTCAGTTTATTTGTAAACTGTAATTTTGTTTGAGACCATAGAATAGATATATTAATTATACCTACTTAAAGAGAGGTGTAAAATAATTCTTCTATTACACGCCAAATATTTTATTACTTAAGAGGTATTGGTAAAAAACAATTAATGAAATACAATTGCCTTTTATTTAATCAGTCCCACACCCAAGTAAGCGAGTGTTGCGAGTTAAGGTAAAAATAATTGTTTGTAAGTTTATAGTCATTAAAATCTTTCTGTGTTTATAGATGTTCGAATTACACAGCGAAAGCACACATATGGAATAGATAAAACATAAAAGTTTTTATTGTGTTTTATTTACGCCTACCTCCCTCTCAGATATTATAATTTATATAGAAATGAATTAGAGTAGACGATTATAGAGGAACATCGGGACCCGACTTTCTGTTATTATATTCAGCCCTTTCTAATAACTTTGGCTATTGGTTTTATCTCGCCGATTGTCTGTAGAACTATGACGCATTGATTAAAAAATCATTAAAGTACATGTTAAACAAGAATATGTCATTAATAATCATTTTGTATTAAAGACTTACAACTACATGATTTTATTATTAACTCGGGTATAGCTTTAAATCCAGTACACTACAGAAGAGAACCCAAGATTCCTTATTTATTTCGATTTGATGATAAGGATAATATTTTTCAAAGAAATTTTAATTTACTCATTAACTTTATTCATAGTTAAGTTGCTGCATAAATAATTTTAAATAACACAATTTTAGACGATATCACAGTGCTTGGTTTCTTGAGGTACTGGCCAGCAGAGATCCTTCCAATTAGTAATAACTGTTGCGACCGTTGTACGAGCCTTCGTTTCTGTAAATATTGAAAAACGAATACGAATAGTATAATAGTTACAGACAAACAAGATTATTTTATAGAAAAATTCAAGTACACTCCTTTAAATAGCTGAATAATTTTCCTCAAAATAAAAATCATAAAAGAAAGTATTGCTTTTAAACGCTTGCTATAAAGTCATATAAAATGGCACTGCAATATTATTCAATAAATAATTATAACCTACGAAAATTTCATTAAGACATTGTAGTTTAAAAAAGTTTCAGCAAAAAATATATAAATAATTCTAATGAAAATCCATGATGGGTGTCAAACTTGATATTGAATCGATAGGTAGTTAGATTAATAGTTAGTACACAAATTTATACAACATTCCCTTCATATCTGCAACTGTAGCAGATTTGCATAATACTAAAGCTCCGGCTATCATTCTCATAATGAATGCAGATGTTCCTACGATTGCACCCGTAAACTAAATTGTTTCATAATTACACTATTATTTGTAAGCGGAAATGTTTCAGTTATGCAAATCTTATTTGTTACGTCAAGGCGATGTTCGAGAGGCGCCTGAACATAATAGCTACTGTGCCATCATCTCAAATTTAGAACAAAGGTTGTAAATACTATAATACTGTTTGATTAACATATTTATCAACGGGACCTTGAACATTTTGATACTTATAAATATCTATCATAAAAATAAATATCTATCTTTAGAAAATTATAAGAGGACAAGAACAAGGTAAATAAAGACTATCGTATAAATATTAATAGTCCACAAAACTGGTTTTCAGACTTATAGAAATTCGTTATTTTACTAAAATTTCACGGTTCAGAGGAATTAATATTTGTTTCTATCTATATCTATACTAATATTATAAAGAGGAAAGATTTGTATTTTTGTATGTTTGTAGTGAATAAACTCAAAAACTACTG
>JAOPUB010035405.1:0-10553 GCA_027564055.1 Neptis clinioides
ATAACGGCATACTTTGACAAATGGCTCAAATCTATTAGAACAAAGGTATAGCAATCGCCATATAACTTTACGTTTGAGAAAAAATAGTGGGGGGGACCGACTGTATTGGCTATTACATCCGCAACGTTTACTATTTTGACAAATAGCAGACGCGCGGAAACTGAAACATCGCATTAGAACCAATAACGTGTGACGCACAACTGTGACCCCCGCGCCCCTTTAAAAAGGCCCAAAATATGATTTTTGCGCAATGAAGGTCATCATCGTACTTACTTGGCGCACGCTATATCGTCGCGTAGATATACCTCCTTGTAATAAATTCAAGAAACTAAAAAAATTACTCAAATAGCTATATCAACAATCTTTAGAAAATGTTTGAAAAGGAAATTGTAACTCAAAGAATGCGGTTCAAAATATATTTTATATACTTTAAAATATTTATAGCTCTCAAGACATGTTTCGCTCTACTTACAGACGTTATCAAAGCAAACAAGACCGTCATACATGAATCAGGTACACTTATTTTAGACTATAATGCACTACTAGATGGTGAAATATTTGGGCACAATACACGCGCCTACGCACTGCGTGGGTTAACTAACGTGCTCGCGCTGAGTTACTAGTTGTGGCCTTAACATCTACGTCAATACTCTGTCATACTTCCAAAATTTAGAACTATATTTTTGACATTTCCTTTTTTTCATATTTTATAACTACAGCGTCTCTCGCTGGCTTCCCCGTTTTCATTGACTTATAATTTAACCTGCACAGTAACACGCAAAATCTTTCGTTTACAACAGTAACTACTTACTGTCTTTGTTTCTTGCAGTATTTGGTTTTGTTTGAGATTTTATCAATTTTATTACCGAATCCCAAACAGGTGGAATTTGCCAACCATATTCTCTATTAAAATTTTGATTTTTTTAAATTTCTATGTATGTAGCGGTTCACGTATGTAGCGGTGCTACAGACACTGTAAGTAGTTACTATTGTGCAAAACTATGCGTTAAACAGAAAGTTAAATTAATGTGATAATTAGAAAAATAATTAACAATTTTCAAAAACATTTGAATCAGACAACTGTCATCCATTCTGTTTTGCGAACACGAATACTGAAAAATGTTCGTAACATTAGCACGATAAGAACTGTTTATTAGCAATATTATTGAAAAACATATGATACAGTTTTAATAGTAACGGTTAATCAATTACCGGCACATACAACTAATAGACACTTGAAAATTATATATTTATTACATGTATATTGATTAAAAAATGCTTCGTTTCAGTGCTTAGGATGCTTTCTTTCATCGCCGATATAAAGGCCAATATTTGTTAGTTAAAATATTTAAAATAGAATATTCACAAATAGATTTGAAAAATATTAAACATTTAGCTACAGTTTTTATTTTTATTATAGTTGTAGTTTTCAATTATAACTTCGACATTATTATTTAAATGTATCCGAAGATTAATCTTCATCGAGAAATTAGAACTTTAACAAACCAATGATGAGTTTTTCACTGATTTTACACATTTAAATAACGAAATTGGGTAGATTATAAAATAAGTGTAAATTTATTTATATGAGAAAGTATTTTTGTCATATTTCCCTTTAAAAGAAAATTCCTTGGTTCATAAACTTGTGGTTATATTTAAAACTACAGGAGAAAAATAGAAGACGATATACAGAAATACTATTGTTTCTTCTGAAATGGTTGACCTTCAGACACCAAATTCACACAATCAGGTATAAAATTATCGGTTAATGACGGTTGTAGACATTATCAGTTCCTTGGCAGGAGCTTGCCAAAGAAACTCTTATTAGTCATTCTCTTACACAACGGATTTATTATTATAACCTCTTAAATGTTTCTTTTAACACTCACAGTTTAAACATCGTAGTTATTTTCAAAACAATTATTCACAATATTTATTTTTAGTGAACACTCAACAATTAAAGAAAGCACTAGAACGACCCACGCTGTTAGTTAGCTAATATTAGGATACGTAATTAAGTATTTTTAGAAAGATAATTATAAACTACATCTTTTCTTTTTTATAGTACAAGTTTATAAAATTTTATGATCTGTTTGAAAACCGCGTAAATGCACCCGATGAAAAGTTACTTTGTAAATATGAAAATCACATATTATTATACTCGTACAAAGAATTTTGATTTCTTATAATGAACTCATTTCTAATAAGTCACTCTATGTACAGCGATCTTTATATTCCTAAATTTTAAATTTCATGCAATTTTTTTCCATAGTCTGGATATTATTTTGATCATTAATTATTCTTCTTAATAGTGCGTTATGATACTGTATAACTTCTGTGTTAACAGATCGCACAAATAATTTACAGTTGTGTTTGTGAAACATGTAATTTAAAATGAAGGCTTTATTATTTAAATAGGTTTACAAGAAGATGTCCTCTATTGTGATGATTTAGATTACTAGCAGTTTGGTTTACAAACTACTAATATTCTTGTTCTCCTCTACAAGTAAGCTTGTAGTTTGTGTTAAGAACAGGCCATGCCAGTTGTCCAGTGACTGGGATTTGGATTCACGACCTGTCGATTGTGTTCGTGAGTCCAACGCCTGAAACTAAATTCTTAGCTAAATGAGAAATAAAATAATAAAGACATTAAAAGGGTTATAGCTTATATGTATTGTCTTATCTTATATATATGAAGAAAAACATCGAAGAAAAATCTGTACTCCATTTCTTTAGAGCGTGAACCAAGCTATTTTACAAAATATTAAAAATCAGTACTAAAATTGTAAATGTAGTTTATATAATATATACTTACTTTTAGTAAAATTTGTCAGCAATCAAGAATTTTATGTACGTGCTCTTATACACATACCAAAATAACTGTACTTAATTCCGTTGAACAAATTTCATTAAAATAAATCAACATGCAATCTCGCGGCCAAATCACGAGACGAAATTCATCATTTGTCTGCAAAGCGTGATACATCTGATACGAGTATGTAGTAAGCGATATCGTTTCGTGTTAAATTTAAAATAAATAACATTCATGTGTAATATCTTTCAGTGTCTCTCTTTCTTTGTCTCTTTTTCTTTGTCTCAATTATAAATGATGATATTATTCATTTCTTATCGCTAGTCTTATTGATTTACTGTTTTAAGGATGCTCGTTAAAAAGTCTTCAAATAAAAAATATCCGACCTGCGCTCCTTTCTGAAAAAATTTTTTACACTAGTTTCACGATTTTCAATGAAGAACCTGCATACTGAATTTCATTCGAATAACTTCAATATCCTCAGTTTTATTCTAATGATGCACCCCCGTTTTCTGCTCTTAGGTAGGAAAATTTTCAAGAATAACTTTTTTGTGCTCTTCTACGTTATAAAAAGAACAACCCCTGTGCAAAATTTTAAGTTTCTAACCCTGACTAAGCTATAAATAATCTGTATTCTAAGGCAACCGCTATCAATAAATGTATAATATCATCGTCTATTCTCCACACAAGGGATGAATTTTGGAGAATGGTGAATGTGATTTTTATTAAATTTCTTTACTATTTTGTTTTTCTAAATTTCAGTCCAAAAGGTTAATATTTTTGTTTCTATTATTCTTTTTCATCTTATTTCAATTCATCCTTATAGTAGTTAAATCTACAAAAATTGGGACACCGTAAGAGCTAAACTGTTATAAATTATGTTCCTGTTGCACAGATGACATTACATCATTTAATTACATATATTATTATACATAACGTATTATACTGGTGGACGCTGAAAATCAGAAATATCGAATTGGAATTAATGTGTAGGAGGTGTATTTGTTTGTATAGTCTGCTTTTGTTTGAATTAAAGTTCCTGCGATGTGGTTTGTTTTATGGAAGCATTATAATTAATTACGCCTGTTAGTTCATCGTTATTTTTTACATATTAACTACTGTATAAAATCATTGACAAACAATTGTAACTATATTTTATTTAATTAAAGTCACATTAAAATAGAAAAAAAAGACAAGAATAACTTACTAATTATATTGATCTCTTATATCATATTTATTTTGGTATTATTTGACTCAACAATGGCGAATTTTGGGCGACTTACCTGAGGATTTATAGGTCACCTGACTATTCTCCAGTTGCCAAGTCACAATTTAATGAAGAACAGCTTGAAAAATATACGAGCGCTAATAATACAGAACTTGTTTGCTTGAGTGACGAAGTGTAAGATTTATTTTAAATGAGTCAGGGATGAAATATTATAGTTGTGTTCATATAATTAGAAACAAACAATTGTGTAGCAGCTATGACAAATATCTGCAGAACACAAACTAGCTTGTCTTAACTTTATTATATTCTAAACGCATTGTAATTACCGTACAGCTATTCTCACGCACAGCCATGTTTGGATAAGCAGCCGAACAGTGCTTAGTGCTTGAGATTCTAATTTACCAAACATCAACTAAACAAACTTTAACTACAAAAAATTACTTGTCAAATAAAATATTTGTATTAGATATTTGCTTTGCAAAATGACAAAATTAATAAACAAAACTTGTAGAAAATAGACTAAAAATATGAAACAATACTCAGAAACTATAGAATCATTATTTTCATAGATGTTTTTTTGATATCTAGACTATCTAGGCTCAAGACAGACGTTGAAATGGTTTTGCGTTTGTCTTATTTTGTTATTAAATGCTACGGAACTCTATTCTGCTGGATTCCCGATTCCACAAAAAAGATTATCCTTAACAAAAGTATATTTAATTTAACATAATCTATAATATCATAGATAATAAAATCTTTAGTACTTCAAATCTTGAGACTGGAGTTGCTAGCATGACCTTAAATATCCGATTCCACATACACTGTATCATCGATAAAGAATGATATCCTGCTGTCCCTTTGACAATTAGATCATTTTCTATCTTCGACGGAAAACACCTCTGCAATGATACGTCATGTTAGGTTATCCAACCGGCTGCAGCAACCCACGCGCATTCCCACACCGCCTCGGCCCATCGCCAACTTTCATAGTTTAGTTACGATTTCGAAAACGACCCGACGCGTTCCGCCGCCGGCGACAACCCTATATTTCGAATTTGCGCTTTACCTTCAAGTTCTCGAGATTCGTCAAATTTGACATATTGTGTGATTGTGTTTGGTGTTTGACCATTTGTGACTTGGATTTTTTTTCTTTTGTAAACGGTACGTAGTTTAAATTTTTTATATATTTAAAATATTTTTTTAAAATTTTTTGAAATCGCTCTACTCTTAAATACCGTAATTTTAATTTTAAAAAAATTAAATTTTACTTATGAGCCTTAATTATTCACTTCCTAACTAAACATAATTACATAAATTAACCATAAATGAATATTCTTGCCAATTTTTGAAATTTATTTAAGTAAAGAAAAATAGTATAAAACAAATAATCATTTGGTAACATCGGAAGTTATAGGAATATGAAAATCCCGAGGCCTTCAGCATGTACAGAAATAGATGAGACGTTTCTTATACTTCTGAAAATTCTAACTGAACACCCACACGTCACACTTCACCTTGCTAGTGTAGATGGCGCTGACCGCTGTAAGTGAGTCATATGAGAGGTTTAAGCCAAATATCAGCTCGATACTACTGATGTATTACTGATCATTCGAGATGAGTCTGTAATACAAGTATTCGTAGCGTATCCGTTCTTATGATAATGACGAATGAAAGAGAAAGTAAACAATGTCTTTAAATAATAATGAAATACCCGTGAAAAAGGGGAATTCGGGAATTAATCTATTTATTTACTGTAAAATGATCCGATTTATGCACATACAATCTAATTTCGCGATTTTAATAATTTGAAAAAAGAAATCTTTAATAAAATAATATTATTATGTAATATAAGCCAAAATAAATAAAAATTGATGTATTTGCGATGTTCAAGGTATACGAAACTTATCATGACCTTGAACGTCGTCCTTGAGCACTTGTAACTATTAAGCTCATGAGTAATAAACCATAGGGCCATTCAATATTCACCAATCTCCTAAGTCTTGTAGGATCGTCTTATTTCTAAAATCAATATATTTTTACCGTCGGAAAATTCTGTCAAAACGAATACCCAAAAAAAAAAAAAAGATAAAGTTGTTTAAAAATTATCCATTATTTGTAATTGATGAACATTTAACCTTCAAATTACTTTAGGTATGCTGTCTGTCCTTTAGTTAAATAAATCTTTAAGATCCGAGGTGTCACAATTTCAATCCCCACTCATCATTAACACTTGTCAGTTTTTAGTTTTGACACCTGGTTAAAGTGGTTTAAATTAGGATTCTTAATTTCTATTGAAATAAGTGTTTCTATGTCGTATATTTAAATAACTCGATTGATTGACTCATTATCACACAGCCGAATTTACTGAAGCTGAAAACTTGAAATTCAGGCAGAAGATTCTTTTTGTAACATACAGATAATGAGCGACAAATAGCAAAGTGATCAGTGACTTGCTCTTACATTTTAAGAATGCCTTATATCTAAGTTTACTGAAAAGGAAAACTCCGATCTTTTTCACTTAAGGGATCAAAAATGATACTTAACATTCAAATTCATCGAGAAGAAAAAAATGGTCAAAACTGCAAATCAATTCATAGTGAGGATGCTAACAGTGGTTTTGTCTTTTTGATATGAAGTTAGTTCCGAATAATTCGTTTCGCACTTTGTGAAGCAATAAACAGTTTTGAAAAATTAATTCAATTTTTTAACAACCGTTATAGAAATAAAAATATTTTTTTTTGATTTAAAATATTATATTAATAAATATTATATTAAAAAAATATTATATTATATTAAAAAAAAAAGTTTTCTTATATGATAGTGGAATCAGATTCAGAATCAGATTATAGAGTAATGTACCTACATGATTATAGATAAAGCGTACCATATTTATATATTGCTTCCAAAATCATAAAAATCAGAGGCAATCCAGAGCTTCTATTAATATACTCTTAGAAATCTAATAATCTTTATAGATATCTAGGACAACAAAAAATATTTTTGTTGTTAAGTCTCAATTACCTAACAAAATTTCTTTCATGTTCTTGCTGAAATCTATTGCAGCATAGACACCCGAATTGTTAAATTTAGGATAGGATAATAAGTTTAAAATAGTAAGAATTCGAATTGACTTTATCAAGATGCCGATGTTGTGTGTATTTGAGAAATGAATAAAACTTTACTAAGAATTCTCTCGTACACTTTACAATAATAAAACTTAAAGATATTTACATAGTACCTATAAAATAATGTCTATTCCCTACATCTGTTTGTTCTGTAAAAACACCCTACCCTAAAAACGACCCTAAATATACCCTATAACCTAAAAACTTATAATAATTTTTGAAAATGTCGGAAAAAGTCTACCCGAATAGGAGTTCTCGAGATATAACAAAAAATGTATCTCATAGGGGTAGTAGAGCTATGAAACTGCTATATTATATATAATAGCTCTACTACCCGTCTGAAGCTGGGTGGGTGGTTAGTTTTGCCTATAAAATAATTTGTATAATTTGATTAATGTCAAAATACCATTTTTCCTTGACTTTCTACAAAAGATATTTATCATAATATGTCTCTCTCTTTTATAGTTAGCAGTTTGTCAGTCAACATTTGTCAATCCAAACCTTTTCTTGTGTTTGTGTGATTATATGTAGAATTGTAATAAAACGAAATTAATTGTTTTGGCAAATATTTGTGTTTTTATTTAACGCTCGTTGACGAACAATATTTTTTTACGAGTAGCGCCGATAGTTTACCAACCCGGCAACACGGCAACGGCACAATTACTGTCAAATATAACCACCTTTCATCAAATTCAATTTTTTCTGACTCCTCAACTTTATCTTATGAAATTAGTTTAATTTTAAATTAGCATATAATAAGTCACCCATGGGCAAATATTGTTATTTGTCTGCGTAGAATAATGTTATTATTTTATGCATTACAAATTCAACTAACTTATAACTATACTTAACTAGTACTTCCTAGAAGATAGAAGAATTTAACCTCTAGTCGTTGCTATATTATATTAGTTCATTTCCAATCACTGGTCAATGTGAGTGATCCGGAACTTTGAAAGGTGTGAGCTGTAACCAAAGCGTTGAGACCTTTTAAACAATTAAATTTAAGAGTTGATGTGACACAAACCGGCTAAGGACAACTCCCGGTTTGTGTGAGACTATGGTTATATATGGAAACTAATACTGCGGGGCTATGATTTGAAGTAATAGTGATTTCGGTTACTGATGCTATGGATTCTTGTTCTCCCCACCAAGTACCCTGGAAAGCTTGTATTTGGAGTGGGCCACGTCCGTAGTCCAGTGACTGGGATTTGAACTCACGACCTATCCCTTTTAAAATTGTTATTTTTCATTAAATATTTTGGCTGTGTGTTAAATTACCTAAAATTAAGAATAATAATAACATCAAACGTGCATAACGGATTGATTTATCCAAAATATCTTTGGTGGACTTTTACTAATATTTTTCCAATTAAAAAGCAAAGAAATTTCTTACTATCCAAACTACCTTTAGATTCCCAAAAATATTTTAAAACCAATATTAACTAAATCAGCCCAGTCATTCTTGAGTTTTGCTAGAATAACGAAAAGAAATTTATTTATTTATATAAAATTTATACAAAACGTATCAGAGCTATCTCTAGCTGATAATAGTCTAGTCATCACAACTCTTCGATGAACACATTGCTGATTCGGGTCTCCTCCACAGAATGGGGAGGAGGTTAGGCCATGCCATAGTCCACCACGCTGGCCCAGTGCGGGTTGGCTTCAAACACCTTTGAGAACTTTAGTTTACTCTCAGTGAGTGCAGGTTTTCTCACGATGTGTTCAGAAGCGGCTAAGTCTAAGTAAAATAGAACAAATGTTATCCCACTTCGCGTGTCAACAGCGCCATCTGTTGGTGCGCGAAGTGGGATCTAATCCAATGTGATTCAGTGTTAGCGTTAAATCATGTATTTCCAATTTATTTATTTATTATATGTATGCATTACAACTAAAGTGGTGAAAATGTCTGGCAATATAATATAGTTATTATTTGTGTTTTATTTTTCTTTCTTGCAACCCTAAACCCTAGCTCGCACTCAGGATCAACCGAAACCGTAGCATTCTTCTCTTCATTCCTTTCCCCCCCTTCCTTCAAGGTGGCAACGCATCGCCAGGCAAGACGTACTTGTCTAGACATGTGTCTATGGGAGCGTTCATGTATTACGTAACGCAATTTGGGGGAGGGGTTCTTGTAAAACGTTACGGTGCGTTACAAGGGTGAGAGCAAGCAACGCGTTACGTAACATTAATAAAAAACAAGGGAATTACAATTTTTCCGAATAGGTAACCCTTTACGTTTATGTTTTAACGGGAATCCCTGGATTATATTTGTACGTTTCTTTTATTTTTGATTCCTAAACTGGCAATCCTTTCTTAATATGTTGCGAATCGAACTACCAATTTATTAATAAGAAAAACGGCATGTGGCAACACCGCATCGCTTCTGTTCGTCAGATATATTGTAGTAGTTGTTTCTAGCTAAAAAAAGATAATTTTTGATTTTGAAGTATGGCAAGACTGCACCACCTATATCACGCAGGAATAGTGTAACTTAATACCGTTATCGGCGAAAGAATTATCAAAGTTTGGTTTGTACCCAGAAATAATGTCCAAATTACACAATTGCCACTCTATTCCACTTAATTGGCCATATCTTTTTAATTATCATAAATATGGCAACACCACATAGTCAATGATACCCGGAAAGGATATAGCTTTCGATCAGTGATACATTTTCCCGGGATAAAGAATACTATATTTATGTATAGATTATTTAATATTAGGGTAATTTCTTTTATTTTTCAGCGTGAAAAGTCAGTGAAGTCTAAATTTAAAAAATTATAAAAACTCCTTTCTTCTCTTTTTAAGATCCTCTTGACGAGAAATATTTTCGATAAGAAAAAATCAGGTATAAGAACTGAACTGAACTGAAAAATTAGGTATGACTTCTTTGTCATAGGTTTTTTTTTATTTTACATTCATTGTGACAATATGTCAGTAAAATTATTTCTTCTAAATTAAAAAATTATAAGAAATTCTTTCTTCTCGTTGGAGTTTTAACAATAAATAAAAATATATTGAAGTTATTTGATATTTTCATTTAAAATCGATTTTTCGATAATATCGAACTCAATACATCGATACTTTGAAACTAAACATCAATTTATATTCCACATGGACCATCCCTAGAGTATTGCTAGAGTAGAGGTCGTCTATTTTGTTTAATAATAATTATTAATTAATAGATTAATTAAAGGTGTCCCATTACCGAATATTCAGTCTTATATTTCTAACAAACCTTGGATTTTCCGGTTCCGCAGTGCTGATAGACTATCCAGGTTAGTAACCTGTCGACCTAGATTAGGATAGAATTACTTCGTATAAATATTTTTGTTTCATTTTAAATATAAAAAAATAATAATTTAACTCTTAAATATAACCCATA
>JAOPUB010035414.1:0-10549 GCA_027564055.1 Neptis clinioides
TCACTCGCTCGAATTGAAAAATTATTTTTATGTTGGTTAGTCAATTCAGCGAACGCTATAATACGTTATATAATATCACGCTACGTCCCATAGGCGAGGACCATCACTAAGATAAAGACGTGCAGGTCAGCTAGTTTATAAATTTAACCTAACCGAGGTAGATAAACTAGTTATTAAATATATAAATTTACTAACTTTTATTAAAGAGATATATAAATATTGTGTAAAAAAAAATTAAATTTCGTATTAACTCAAGCCATCTAAATTAAAATAATTTTCTGCCTTTACTCACAAAAATTCCTTGTCCAAAAAAATAGACCTAATAATTCTATTTTTTCTTTCTTAAAATTAAATTCTTGGATGTTATATTTAAACTTATTGTTTTAAAATCTGTCGTACGACATCTTAAAACTAAAGTAAAAAATCACAAAATTAAATTATATTTCTTAAAATTGGCATATTAGTATACAAAAATTATACAATCACGTTTATCATTTAATCAAAAATAATATCATATATGAATAGATATTTGATTTTTTAAATATTCAGATTGTTATCTTTTAAAAATCTTTAAACCTCCTCAACCCTATAACTATAATATAAATTGAAGTCAGCAATTTATTACTATGAAAAGTTAAACTGCTGTTAACAATAAAATGCGCTATTAAACTGAATCTAAATTATATTCCCTGGTGGCTAATAAATAAAACAATATTTCTTGTATTCACTTTATATCCAACAATTATGATATAAGTTATTATATACTTGAAGGAAATATCGTATATTTATACTAAATATAATATTATAAAGCTGAAGAGTTTGTATTTTTGTTTGTTCCTATGTTTGAACGCGCTAATCTCAGGAATTGTGGGTTGGAATTGAAAAATTATTTTTGTGCGGTATAGTCTATTTATCAAAAAAGGCTATAGGCTATAAAACATTATGCTACGACCCATAGGAGCGGAACATCACGCGAATGAAATCGCGCGGATCGGCTAGTCAATATTATTGGTGTTCTCTCGTCTCAGTCTAGGTTCACTACAATTTTTTAAGTGACACCTGATTTGAATCAAACAAAGTCTAGATTTTAAGGTCCTCCAGCAATATAACTGTGAAAACCGTATCCAATTTTGCGCTGTAGTTTTCGTGTGATGCTCCTACAAACATAATTATTTTTATTATAAAGATTATAAGTCTTCGCACAGATTTTTCCGAAATACCCTTAGAATTATCAAAAAAAAAAATAATTTCAACCAAAAAAATCAAGCCCCGCCACGGCTTAGCTCTTTTGCTATTACCACATACATGTAATTCCTATATTTAATTCTCAATATATTTTTGCTGAATAAAAATAAATAGATACTTACAATATTAAATTTATTTTACCACTTCCCGCGGGAACTCGAAAAAAAGTACTAGCTCATATGATATTCCAATTTATAAACTATATGTGTACTAAATTTCATTAAAATTAATTAAGTAACAAACATCCAAATAACCAAACATACAAACATTCACATGTATACTCATATAATATATGATATGATATAGCTGACAAGTTAGTTTGTTTGTTTGAACGACTTAAGAACTACTGGTTCAATTTAAAAAAATATTTTTGTTTTGGATAGTCCATTTATCGAGGAAGGCTATAGGCTGTTAAAAATTACTCTACGATCCATAGGAGCGGAGCATATTAGTAAGAAAGTTTATTATCCCGCGGAAACTGTAATTCTTTCAGGATAAAAATTATTATATTAATAGACTATTTGTTAATTCAGGTTAGATCTATGTGCCAAATATTTTTGCGTGATTGAGCAACCAACATACAAACTTTCACAGTATACTTTTTAAATATCTATTACCTAAAGATTATTACCTATATTGTGTTCTATAATGAAGTCCATATTGCGAATAATAAATTCTAGTGAGTGATATCACATGTTAACAATAACCCTTTCAAGCCAAAACAGAAGCACTAACAAAGCCAAAATTAGACGAAGAGCTCGATTACTCAATATTGAATAAATATGTAAACTTTAATATTCATGTCGTGAAAAATGTTTCATTTATTATATACTAGTCGACCCACCCCGGTTTCGCTCGGGTGCAATTTACCATGTATTATCCTTAAATTTATTAAAAATTAAATGTTTTATTGTTATAAAATCTCGTTATATTGTTGCAAAATGAAAATATTTAAGTGGTTACGATAGTAAACATATTTTATCGTAACGAATGTTGGGAGTTATGGAATGGAGGGTGAAAAAGTGTACAGTCGATGCGGTCAAATTGACCGGATGTGCGATCAAAGCGTATGCGTAAGCCTGTGCAAAACAATAGCGCGCCTCACTGTTAGTATGACCTGAACAGGTGACAATAGTTTTCTATACTTTAACGCAATGATGACATATCTCCTGTTATCTATGATCGTAACCCTCGGGAATTCTGAATTTTTCTGGTACAAAAATGGTTATAAACTATCTGTGTGCCAAATTTTATTAAAATCCGTTCAACCGTTGTGGCATGGAGTAATAAACATACAAACTTTCACATTTACAATATTAGTAAGATTACATTTTAATTTTCAAATTATGTTTATATTACAAAATTAATTTATTAGAATATTTGACTGAATGTATTTTTTTAATATGTATTCCATTATAATTTACTGGCGATTGCTATACTTCATTAATCATTATAAAAGATCTTCATTCACTGATCTTCAATGTCTCTACATTTTTTTCCATTGCTGATATCACTGTAGTCTGGTAACATTTAACTTTCGACGCTTGAGCTATATAGGAATTAGACACAAACATTTTACTTTTAAATATTTAACAAGTATTGTTGTTACATAATGAAGTTGAGTCAGAAGTCACATACACACCTAATACAGGTTTTGTTGTTCGTATATTTGTAGTTGTATCAAGGTCAGCCATGTTGGCTTACTCATATTATCTACTGTATACTTATTTTAAATGATAAATTGTATTGCTAGCCTATACAAAGATAACACAAGTCTGAGAAATATTTATTTATTAAAATACAACATAAAAATTTACATAACCAAAAATTTTAATAATGACTGCTATTTTTAATATTGTTCAAATTGTTGTAAGTTGTACTCAAATATAGAATAATATAATATGTTTAGTTAATTTCACCGAAAATACATAGTTACAGATAAATAAAACAATCTTTTATAATATTATATGAAATATATAATACCAGCGGACCCGCCTGCACTTCGCTACGGGTATTTAAAGTAAAATTATAATCTATATGCCTACATTATCAATGAGTGTTGCGAACCGAACGAACCGAATTGAACGATCAATTTATTCATTAAAAAACCTTGGCATGTGGCAACACTGCACCTCTTCTGTTCGTCAGAAATATTGTAGTAGTTGCTTCTCACTAACTTTTCTAAAATTGGCGCAGTAGGAACAAAATGGCGATTATTTATCGGTTTCAAAGTATGGTAACACTGTACAACCTATATTACGCGGGAATAGTGTACTTGATATTAGAAAAGGAATTTTTAAAATTGGCGCAGCAGGAACAAAATGGCGATGCCTTATAGGTATGGCACACACAAACACTACACCTATGTCATTATAGCATAGTGTAGCTTCTTATCGGCGAATGAATGATCAAAGTTGATTTAGCACTCTCAGAGATAATCTCCAAATAATAGAATTTTTACTATATGGCACTTAAATGACCATATCTTTTTATTATTTAATTATTATACATATGGTGACGCCACATAGCCAATGTTTCCCGGGAAGGATATAACAATCGATCGGTGAAAGAATTATCAAAATATCAAAATATCAGTTTAGTACTTTCAGAAATAATCTCCAATTTACAAAATGGCCACTTTATGATACTTATATGGCCATATCTTTTAAATTATTTTAAATATGGCAACACCACATAGCCTATGTTACCTGGAAAGGACGTTACTTTCGATTGCCGAAATAATTATCATAATCGGTCCAAATTATGATTATTAAATAAATATATATTTTTGAATATCTGTCTGTATATTAAAAATAGTACCCAAAAGCAGTTTTCACAGCTGTATTACTAGGCCCTATTTAAAATCTAAGTAAAATTCTAGTTTTATTTTAATCTAATGTTAAAAGAAATTAATAGTACCAAGTTGAATAGTACACTTAATTCACACATTTTATCGTAAAGCATGACATTTTTATTATTATTTATTTTAAAAGCTTTTATTTAACTTGCATTGTAGGTATGTATGTAAGGATATTCGGGTGGAATTTTGCGACCCGATTTTGAAGTAGATACTCTCAATTAATTATGCTTAAATTTTGTATGACAATATACGATTGATGTGTGACGTCATTTTAAATTCAATATGGCGGACCATCCAAGATGGCGGAACAGTTATTTTTAATGCATTTCTACAATATGGATATTAAATGAAAGGGCTTGTCGAGAGGAAGTTAAAGGTGAGAAAAAAATTAAATAAAAGCTTTCTTAAAAAGGTTTTTATAATAATAGATCAAAAGTAGAGAATAGCTCACTAATATAGTATGGAGCAGTTTAATCGGTAGTATCTACTATAAGCTAATTGCTTAACAATGTCACCAACTATCGATATGAATTGATTCGTTAAAGCGCCAAATCAATCAGTGTTACCAATCTCAGAAATGTTTATCAACTTGCTGTACTTAATGCCGATTGAATGATTTTCAATGAATATAATCCTCTAGACGTCAGACTTCCGTGATGACTGACAGACATATTATGTCACGGTCAAAGCAATAAACGTCATCTTAATTAAAGTAACTAAAAATAAATTTAGGACCAATCAAGCTGCATTAATTATCGAAAATATAACGAATTAGATATAAACTACAGATAATAACAGAATATCAAATGGCATAAAAGCGCGCCATTTTGTCCCGCGTACTATAAGCAAAACTTATCGGAAACAGATAAAATTTTAATTTGCGTAATCACAGATTATAACACACCACACTGAGGTAATATTGAGTACTATTCTTAGAATAGGGACCTTACAAGTATTACGTAAGTATTTTGGGGGGCGAAGGGAGTGTTTGCTTTGCTTATTTTTGATGACATGTGGGGTGGGGGTATCTGCATGGTATTTACGTCAGCGATAAAAAGAAAACATCGCGACGTGAAAATCAACACATACATCAATGTTTACTTAAGCATGGATCGGGGATTATGGCTTTGCTTACTTTTGCTGATATAGGGGATGGGGGGGTTGATAAGTGCAAAAAATCTGCTTACGTAATATTTGAATAGCTCCATAAGTAACTTATAAGTATGTATAAATTTTCATTATAGTATTTTCAACGTTTTTTTAAAAATCTCATAAAATCTCGTGGCTGTCTTGAGATATGTAACGTCGGGGTGTATTTTTAGTCTATTTATATATTTTTATTCTATTTGCATTTACTATGAAAATGTGAAATACTATTTATTCAGCTATAAATATAATTTAAATATATAAATATTTAAAGCTAACTTAGTAAAATAAAATAAAAATCTAAATAAAATAACATTAACTATAAACTAACTTCTTAACAATGTTACCAACTATTTACAAGAATTGATACGTTAAAGCGCCAAAACAAACAGTGCTACCAATCTCATTTGAACGTTTGAAATGATTATCAACTTGCTTTTTATATCTTTTCATATAATATTACTCATCGCAATAATGTAATAATATTTTTGGTACATTTTAAAAATAAAATACAACTCAGTTGCACTTTAATATTATGTAATAATAATATTAAATACCTAGAAATGTGAAAAATGTATTTACAAAAATATTAATGGTGTCATGGGATATATGACACCTTTAGATTATGTATTGTAAATAACTTGAGTAAAATGGTATTAGAACCAAGATACGTCATGGATTTCTGTCATGGAGGCTAATTCATTAGGTTTGTGGTAAGTTCTAAAGTCAAATGCTACTCAGAACAATGTTGCCAACATAATAACTAAAATGAAAATTCGATGTTGCCATCGGGATTGCCAGTTCTCCTCAGCAGAAAACTGCTACCCGGACTGGCCTAAGCTTCTGACCTGTTTTTTTACTTTGTAAAAAGTTTTTTGAAATCAAATATTTTGAGTTTAAGTTTTATATATATCTTGTTTCTGACAAGTCACATTCCAAATGAATGTTGCTTGCACCATAAACTTGCACTTTTCAATATGATAAATACACATATAATTTGTATTGTTGTCTTGCTGATTAACATTAATTAGTATTTAACAATGGCAGACAGTCATTGTCCATTTCCACACTATTATATAAAGATTTGTTTGTTTGGTTGATGCGAATAGGCTCTGAAACTACTGGACCGATTTTGAAAATTCTTTCGCCTATCTAAAGCTACGACCTTTCCGGGTGACATAGGCTATGCGGTGTTGCCATATTTAAAATAACTAAAAAGATATGGCCATTTTAGTGTCATTTGTAAATTGTTGATTACCTCTGAAACTACTGGACCGATTTTGATAATTCTTTCGCCGATCGAAAACTACGACATTTCCGGGTAACATAGGCTAAGTGGTGTTGCGATATTTAAAATAATAAAAAGGATAATAATAGTTTAAAAAGTAGCCATTTTGTACATTGAGGATTACCTCTGAAAGTTCTGAACCGATTATGATGATTCTTTCGCTGATCGAAAGCTATAACCTTTCCGGATAACATTGACTATATGGTGTTGCCGTATTTATGATAATTAAAAAGATATGGCCATTTAAATGTAAATTGTGTAATTTGGACATTATTTCTGAGAGTACTAAACTAGCCGACAGAAAACTACACAATGCCGAAACTTGAAATACTTTTGAGAATTTGCTTTGAAAACAATAAGTCTTCGCCTCGGCGCCGTCGGCTAGTTTTATATAATTCAACTGTTAATTACATTTACAGTAGAACTCCAATTATCCGAACTCCGACTATCCGAATCGCCGATTATCCGAATCACAAAAAAAGTCTAAGTGCGCTATTATTCTTCCCCCCGCGAAGCTAGTAGCCAGTGTTTGCGCGTTAAGTCTTGACTTGACTTAACTTGCCGTTGTGCCTACACTGACTTCCCCCCTCGTGTGTAGGCACAACGGCAAGTTAAGACAAGTTAAGTGTGAAAGAAGATGTTGAAGTGGAAGTGGAAGAAGAACTTTCTGCTGATGTTGAAGTAGACGCTAGACCATCAGCTAGTGAAAAAATCCGAATATTTGATTATCCGAATGGGTCCCGGTCCCCATTAATTCAGATAATTGGAGTTCTACTGTACCAAGTGATATGAACTTCGTTTTTTTTCGTCGTCGCCACAGATTATGGAAGTAGACTTCAGTATCTAGACTCAAGTCACTGCCGATAGAATTTTAATAATTTCACTATACAAAATGTGAATTACTACTGCAGTAGATAAATAACTTTCATGAATACTTAGTTTATTTGTATACTCTGTAATGAATGATATTAGGGTAACAAAGACCAGCTGTGTTAACGTTAGCAGTAAGCTATTTCAGGCATATTTAATATTTTCTTGCAATGGTTTTACTTAGGTATTAAAAAATACTAATGTGATGCTATTATCATATAAATAAACCCACATTCGCGTTCTAATACCCCTCATTATACAACAGTACCTAATAAATACATAAATTACTATTAATTTACATTATAATAGTTACAAGGAATAAAAGTTTGTTATATATATATTTTTATCTATTTTTTTGGGACACTACTTCCGTACAATACACTCGATAAGGTTGTTTTATATTAAAAGCCACAAAACATGACCTTTTGATTAAGGAAGAATGTATTCATATAAAAATGACCTATGAAATGTTAACAAATTTTAATTTTTGTATTAAGAATCTTAACAACATCTGTTTGTGACCGAAAATAATTCAAAGCCTCTGCAAATAAATTCACAGAGCTGGATAAAGTTTAAGCTAAGTTAAAAATATTTTAGAGAGTAAACGTTAGCGCGAAAGCAAGATGCATTAATAAAATAGATATATAGAACTGAAGCTATTTAGTGTATACGCTAAAGTATATTTTATGAATCTTATGTAAGTATTATTTTAGTCTGTCAGTATTTGGCACGTGGTGATTTGTAAACAGTGGTGTGTCGGTTGAGCGCAAGGTCGCGCAGCTCGCCAAGTTTCTCTCGTAGATACAGCTGTATCGATATCGCAAATTGATTATTGTTACTTGTGTGTGGTGTTTGGATTTAAAAAAATATCGCGCATACACGAAATATTTTCATGACTAATTTAAATAACGCTAATGTTAGACATTTGCGGTCTTATTACAAAACAAAGTTTATCTCTACACCATGGTTTATCTAAAACAACGGTATTTGGATAACCACATTGTTAAAATATTACTAGGTTTAAACCATAGTTTATAGACAATCTCGTTTTGTAATAAAACCTTTCGATATCCTTAGACTACTTGTCATTTTGTTGAATGATTTTTTATATCGACAAATTATTTGTAAATAAAAAATGTTTATTCAAAACTCATTAAAATACACAATCACATCCATTGGGAACAACCGCTCTAGAACATTCCAGACGATTCATATTAGAGGTATTGCGCATACTTTCTCAATCGCAAGTACAAACTGTCACCTTGACCGGTCAGCTTGCTCAACTATTGCTCAGCAGTTCATCGACCTGATACAGTTTCCGATGATTCGCATCGTATACAGCCGCCTTGAGATTAGTTATATTGATAAGCTTCAATATGGACTCAAGTGCTAATGAACTTATTCGTTACAAAAAAACCTACCTACGATACTTACACAAACAAAATTAGAAGTGAATCATAATTTTATTAAATTATAGAGGCCAATATTTTAGGTCTAGCGAGCTACTAAAGTATTCTTGCCTTCCCGCAGATGAGAACGGATGAAAAAAGTATGGATGACTGTAACATAAGTTAGCATTTACGGTCTTATTAAAAAATGAGATTTATCAGAACTCTTTAGCAATAAGGCCGCCTTCGCATGCTTTTTAAGTTTGTAACCTCATGTTACCTGTATTATTCTATCTTTTCTTGTAATGAGTGTGCAATAAAGATTTTATCTAGGCTTAGATTGATAAGAATTACTTTTGTATTCTACATACCTGAATACCACCAAATCCTCTTGGTCCAAGGAATCTTTCGCATTCAGCAGCAATATCGTCCCATTTCCACTCGAAGAGATGGACCATGGTAGTCCGTCCTGAAGCGAAGTATGGGTTCTTGAATGCCACCGCCATGGTGGCGGCTGACAGTAGAAGGATGAAGCGCATCATCCTGGATACTGTAAAAAAATTAATAGTTTAGATGGGCAATAGACTATCGGTCATGCTTTAATTACATTTCCTAATGTTACGATTGTTCCTTAAGGCTTAAGAGGTTAAGGGTTGATAAGCTCTCTGAAACATATTTCTGATAAGATACTGATTTATTTGACCTCTGGTAAATTACATAAATAATCCACATAAAAAATTGAGGTCGATACGATGTCCACAAAGGAATCGATGTGATGTTAACAAAAAAGCCTGAATTTTGTGGTAGATTTCGTATAGCAGTCTCTAGATTTTTGTAAATCACTCGATGATAAAAGAAAAGGGGTCTTTATGAAATCGAGTATCATAGTTAGATACCTCTAAGTTAGAATATCTAGCAGAAGACAAAGAAGAAATAACTGACGTCAGAATGGTTGTGAATATAAACCATAATATCTTAATCCAGCACGCACTAATAGATTCATTTTAGTAACATAGGTCATTCATTATATTTTATCATAATTAATGACATTTACATCAGATAAAGATATTAAAATGTGATATATTCAAATTCCTCCTCCATAGATTATGACAGTTATTATGAAAATAAAAACTGGTGGAGTAAAGTTTCAGTTCCTCTCCTCCTCGGATCCGACAATTGGATGATGAAATTATTTCTCCATCGAAAGTTTTATGAAAATTAAAGCTCTTTCCATCAAATATTTCTTACCATCGATCTCTTGTTTAACTATAAAGTATTAAAGTATGACTACTATTATTTAATTATTTTTATTCCCATTTCTTGAGTGATCCTGCTGCCACTCTCGTGACCACCGTGACCCCAAATTTTTAGAAAACCTACAACAGGCTGTAACCGCGCTTCTACTAAACTCCGATGTCAAATATCTGTCACGCTTCTAGAAATGTCTAAATACCATTTTTTTAATTTTGCTACTCCCACCAATGACCATATTTAATGTTCTCCCTGGCCTTGAACGAGCTACTCGTGTTATGACTACAACTTCAGTCGATATTCATTAATGGGAATATATTAAACGTGGAAATATTTGTTTTTGTCGGTCACCTTGTGCGAGTGCAATAGATGCATTATTCAAATAATATTTATATATAAAAAATACTATTACCCTTCATAATTAATAACTCAATCAGTTATTAAAATATAATTTATGTTTCAGCATAAAATATTTATTGGGGTAAATACTTCTACCTGGCA
>JAOPUB010035423.1:0-10549 GCA_027564055.1 Neptis clinioides
ACAAAATTGTCATCTCCATCGCCAGCATCACGACATCACACTGGTTTCACAGTTAGATGGTCACCGTGTGAGCTCCGAAATTGTTACGTGGGTATCATTGAAATTAAATAAAAGTAACTGTACACTAAATACACCTCAGACAAGCGAGGGCCAGTACATTATGAAAAAATTGTAAACAAAGATAATGAAAAATTAGTAACAACAATTTAAAAATGATATTAAAAAAGAATAGGTAAGTCTTTTAATTTTAAAAGGGTCCCTTTAGTGATTTAAACAAAAAGGTTATAAGAAACAGCTAAGGGCGAAAGGGAAAAACAAAACGTAGTCAGGTCCGAACCATTTGTCGTCGTAGATTACGTTTGAAATGAAAAGTGGGTAGTTTGAGAAGCCCGAATAAATACGCCGCCATGACAGATCATTATGCTTACATCACGAGTATTCTATCAGTAATGCTGTTAGCCTTAGTCTAAATGATAACCACAAGGAGTAATATTATAGTAGCCAGGACATCATACTGCTCCTCCTGAAACCCGGCTCCTGTTCCTCTTCAGCTAGCTAATCTTCATAAAGCGAGGCACACGGTACCACACTACTCCCTTGAATCTTGAATATTATTGTGTGTAAGACGGCAGTAGGGGAACGTTCTAGTAATAAAGTAGTCCCTCAAAAATAATACAATATTATCTAAAATTGGTGTTGGATAAAATATCTGCTTTATATGTACATTAAAAGGAAAAAAGGGAGGCAGCTTTCACCAAAACTACTAGACATTTCTATAAACGAGTATTTCAATCACCAAAAGTACAAATACATCGAATTCCACGTACAAAGTTTATTTGAAAATGATAGAGTTCCGCGCAATGTGCTCGTAATAAATAAATTAAGTATTAATCACATTAAGAGCTACAAACTTAACTATTTCGTTTGAAAACTGTCATACATGGACAACGTCACAATTAATTTACCATTTTTTTTTAATCAGAATTTTTTTATAAATAGGTACTGATAGATAATATTTTTCTTATTAAATTTCTGAATCTAGATCAACGTAAAAGTTTTGATGTTTATTATAATTTCATTTTCACCCATATCTTACTTTTGTAGGTTTGGACGTTCGTTCCTCAATCACGCGACAACGGCCGAACGAATTTCTAATAATTCGAATAGGATAGGGTAGGATAGAATAAAATCGAATAGGCTATCCTTTTATCCTGAAAAAAATTCAGAGTTCCTGAAAGAAATATAAACTGTTGAAAGCGCCATATATTTTTTTTAGGAAGAGTACATTAAGAATTATTTTTTTTTGATAAATACTTATTACTTTTTTTGTAAAACGTACGGAACCCTAAGAAATTGAGAACGTGATGAAATAATTCATATTTGTCAGGAGCGAAGACTTAAACGAGATTATAGTAGTAAAAAATCTATTTACTACTATAATCTCGTTTAAGTCTTCGCTCTATCTACTGTAAAATTATGCGTTTCGTTACTTATGATGTTATTACTAAGTTAGTATCGTACCCCAGTTTTTCTTGTATATTTGTGACACACGAAATTTGGACAAGGACAGAAAGAGCGTTTGACACCAGAGATATAATAGATTTCATTTAATAACTCATTCTGGTAAGGTAACTTTTTTTAATAGTAAATGAGGAGCAAACAAGCAGACGGTCCACCTGATGGTAAGTGGCCACCCCCATAGACATCGCACATACAAGTTAGACACTTGTCAAGACAAGTTGCATCTTGTCTTGATGATGTATTGCCACCTTGAAGGCGGGGGAATAAAGAGAAGGATGCTACGATTTCAGTGGACACTAAGTGTGAGTTCAGAGTCCACCAGAACCATAACTGTCTGGCCACATGCGGCTCGACCGGAAAATGTTAGTGACACTTTGCGGCCGGATTCGCATGCCAGTCGGGGATTACAAGCCTCTTATAAGATGCTCCCAGCGGTAGAGGGGAATTATATTCTAACCTGAAAGTATAAAATATGATAATCAATATAATCTTATCTTACTATTATATCTTAATATTATAAATGTGAAAGTTTGTTTGTTTAGATGTTTGGATGTTTGTTACTCAAAGACGCAGCTCCGGCTGTATGAATTTTGATGATATTTGGTACATTGATAGTTTATGTATGTATGTGTATTTTAAAATTTGTTAGAAAATATTGTAATGATATAGAATATCTGAATAATCATTATTGTATCAGCGTTGCAGAAACAACAATTTAAGTAGGTTAACGTTGAATAACTTATACAATAATATTTAAAATTTTGATTAATCGACTAGTGTCGTATTACTGTAAAATAACTTCGAACATCTCAGGAGCAATATTAGTAAAGGCACAATTTTAGAATTAAACTTATTGGCCATGTAGGCTAGGGTTGCCTACCGTAGTATAATAGTTAAATTCAATGATACTTTAAAAGAAATATATATCTTTTTTATGGTAAGTGGCCACCGTCGCCCATAAACATCGCACACACAAACTGGACACTTGTCATGACAAGTCTTGCCTGGGGATGCGATGCCACTTTGAAGGAGGGAGGTAGGGGTATGAATGCTAGGGAGGAACAAACAGACAGACTGACAGACAGCTGTGTTGGTGTTAACTTAATATTACAAACAAACCCGCTTTTTTAATATTACAAACAGAGTCCAATTTTATGTATTCGTGTGAAAACATGAAATTACTATATTTCGTGAAGTGTATATTTAAAAAAAAAAAATAACAAAATATGGCAATCGCCACGTAAGTTTACTTTTGAGAAAAAAAAGTAGGGGAACATTGCGCATTCTGAGCTTATTGTCCGACTGCATTGGCTATTACATCTATAACGTTTAATATTTTGAAAAATAGCAGACGCGCGGAAACTGAAACTTTGCATTAGAACCAATCACGTGTGACGCACTGCTGTGGTCCCTGCGCCTCTCTAAAAAGGCCCTAAATATGATCTATCCGCAATCAAGATCATACTAACACTTTGACACACGTCGGTACGTAGCACACATGGCGCATATAAATCATCCATTTTTGTATATTTGGTCCTCCCGAATAAGACAATCAATTATTAACCACTGGGCTATCATTGCTTTTTTTAAAAAGAACATTTTATATGACATGATTTTTTATTTATATTTTTTTAAAAGTCCTATTTAAAAACCCATATGTTCTAACCTTAATTTATTTTATATGAACTTTTTATTTACTCTACTAGATGGCGCTGGTGTTGGTTGTATCACGCTATTACTTTGTTCTCGCCAAATGATATAGATTGGTTTGAATATGATCAGGTTGTCGTTATTGATGAAGTCTTATCGTTGATTGTTGTGTCAATTAGGTAAAATTCGGATTGAGATTTGGGTTTATAATTGGGGTTTCGATGTGCAAACTTTAACAACGTGAAACACTAAAGTTTTAATAGTGATATTAGTTTCGCAGAACTACGATTCTGGGGTCAGCTAGTTTTAATTTAATACAAGCCTATCACTCAATTAAAAAAAAAGTAACATCAGCTATATGACAGTGGAAGCCTGGTTAAAATAGGTCCAAAACAGATAGATAAACAAAAATTTTAAAAAATACACTTGTTAAGAATCGTTTATTTTAATATTATAAATAGACACTAATTTTATATGTGCTTATTGATTCAATGTATTAATTCGATTGTAATTCTGCAATTAATTATTATACTTCAAATATTGTAATCAGAATCGGCAAAACTGTTGAAATGTCTGCCACATGTCAGAGTTTTTATTATTATCTGTTGATTGCTTATCTATGGTCAGAACTTTAATTTCCCGCGCATAAAGAAAGTCGCTTTTGTCTCTCAGTTCGTATAGATCTTTTAAAATACGCTACGAATTTTAATGCTGTTTGCACAAATAGTGATTCAAAAGGTTTATATGTTTAATACAAGTATATCAAGGTAGAGAGAGTAAGTAAAATATATACATAAAAAAATACTGTGTAGTTTGCAATGCCTTTTATTTCTATAATTGGTCGCTGTGACTATTTATTCATGGGATATTTATTCACTGGTGTTCTGAAGAATCCAATCCTTGAAGGAGTAGACTCGTGTGTAGACATCGGGGTAGCCTCGTGCACATGGCATTCCCCAGGACACTATACCCACAACCTTGTCACCTTCCACAAGGGGACCACCGGAGTCTCCCTGAATAAAACAGATGAGAATAATGCTTTTGATATAACAACTTATTTTTTAATTATTTTTATTTTTTCACCTCCACATATATAACAAAATGCAAAACATCTTATTAAAAAAATTTAAAAATAGAAATATTTATAATTTAAAATAGGAAAACCAAAAAATGGTCACAAATTACAATTAGTTAATTTAACGGCAACACTATTACTTAATTATCTGTGACTTGTAAAAATAAAACAAAACTCGATCTCACCCGAGTTAAAATCGGTGTATCGGTAGGGTTCTTGTATATATAATCTTTGGGTAGGGTTAAACTATGTAAGTATAAAGCAGTCTTCAAAATCAAATTATGTAATCGAACTCGAGTCTGTTTGTAATGACGATGTAAAAAAAAATTCTTAATTCTGTAACATAATTTCAAAGTTTCCACCTTTTTTGGGTTTGGACAACCGCGAGTGACCGCAAAACAACTTACTAAACTTTCATCACAGTCGGATTAAACTTTGGTGTAACTTAGTGATGAATTTATATAAAAAATATGGTCACGCCTGTACAGATATTGACATTTAAAAATGTTTTATTAGTCCCACACAGCTAAGGCAAGTTTTAGAATAAATCTATTCACAGTAGCTAATTTGATTTATCGTTGAAATGAACGCGACTCCTATCGCGTACAAATCAAAATGTCACTGCTCATTTTGAAGACTATTTATGGTATAATTGATTTATTTGTGCTATTTATAAATATACTAGTTTATTCGTAATTTTATTAAATAAGGTCAAATATATTTTGGTTCCTATTAGAGATTATTGAACTTGAGAAGAAGTCATGACGTCAGAGTCAATGGAATGATTATTTAGAAATTGTATGACCTTGTTGAATATTAACTTTTTATTAAGTTCTTTATTAAAATCTTTTTAATATAAACTTACAAGTTAAATTAAATCTTCCTACCTAATGTTGCATGGTATCAAAAATAAAACTTAATTAAAATATTTAGTAAATTAGTCGACGATAGTTAATTTTTTTCTTAAATGTTTCTCTACTAAATATTGTTATTATGGCAACTTTTTAAAATTTTTTTTTTAATATTCTGAAAACGATGTATTTAATAAATATTTAATTATTTAAAAATATGGAATCATTTAAAGGTGATATAAAAAAAATTATGGTTCATTCGGGTCACCTTTGGCCTAGACTATTTTATCATAATACTTTAGACAAGTTTACGAATAGAATTTTAGTATCAAAACTTACGTGGCAAGCTCCCTGTCCAGCTCTAGTAAAGGAGCATATTTGAGAAGAAATTACAGCAGGAGCTGAAGCACCAACGTATCTCTGTTGACATTCTTCTACGCTGAGGGCATTCAGGCTGATGATTTGCAGTTTGTCCGGCAAGTTACCAGGGTACTGAAAAATGGATTTATATTAATAAACTTAGCGAAAGAGCTGGCAATTTATCAGAAAATTTACCGTTCTAATTGTTTTTCTATAAAACCTTTAAAGGAACTCATTAGCGTATCAAAAGAGGCTTTGATGCTTGAAACAGGTTCACTTATATGGAATACTGGAGAATTTAAATTTAAACTACTTAGATTTTTCTTCTCTAGTTAAAGGTTTGATTTAAAATACAAGGTTTTATAATTAATTATAAAAATCTTATATTATTGAATTTTTAATTCTAAAGAATTTAATAAATATTTATTTTTTATGTGGAAGCGCCATCTATTCACAATTTATATCACTAATAAAAACAGGATTGATTCTGTTCTGATCAGTCCAAAAAATAAACAGCATATTTACACAGATTATCAGATAATTTCAAAGTTGTGTTCGAATTTCTAATTCAATTTCAATCAATTTCAATAATTAAACCACAGATGACATGTTTAAATATAGAATTTACGTATTTAAATGTAGAACAACAGAAAGTATGAACTCAAAAGTTCTTCTAAATTAAAAATACGGTTTTTATAACTTACGGAAAGTCGTCCCCATCCTGTCAGGACCAAGCTAGCACCACCAGGAGTATCAGCATCAGGTAGCTGAATAGGTTGGACTCTGTCATTGAACTCTATCGGCGTAGACACTTTAACCACACTGACGTCATTGGTGATCTGCTGACTGTTATAGTTAGCATGGACTACGATCTTGCTGACGGAGTGGGAGACTCCACCAGATGAAAGGCTGTTTGTACCAACTACAACTTTTACTAAGTATGCCGATTGCCTGAAAATAGTTGTTAAATTTTATTCTGTGGCAACATTTGTATATTTAGCCAAAGATAAACAGTTGTTATTTTCCCGCGTAAATGATCTAATATTCCAGTAATAACATTTAAAAGAGAGAACTGAATTAGTCAAGAATTTAATTTTATTTATTAATTAAACAATATTTTATATTATTATAGACATATTTAAAATAAAATACTTTAATAATGAAGAAATATTAAATCTAAATTAAAAAATCTTAATTAATTGGAGATTGTTTATTTTCCTTACCCTACAGTACAATGAGCAGCAGTTAGCACCCAGTTTTCACTTAAAATGGATCCGCCACAGAAATGGGAGTTAAAGATGGATCTCAAGGACACCTGATGGGGTACACCGCCATCTGGAGCATCCTCACCCCCCACTATACGAGGAGCAATCTCCTCGAAGGTCTGGGGTAAGACAGAACCTGAAACATTCAAATTAAATTAAACACTGTTCATACAAGATTAAGAAAGTTTTATTAAATTATTCAAATGGAAATCAGAAGTAAAAAGATACAAAGTTAGAGCATTGCTTTTTGTTTTCAATTATTTTTCCGTTTGAACAAACTTGGAATATGTCTGTGAAATATACAAGAATATCTCCAAAGGTGATCACACTTTTGAGGGTTTTTGCCACCCTAATTGGACCTATTATTTATTGATTTAAAAAAAATGCTATAGTTGTACTCATTCATTGTTCATTATCTGAATATTTGTTTTTGGAATAAATTAATACGCCTTGTTTATAAACACAGAAAAAGAACACGCACTTGGAGCCAATAAAAAGTTTTGTGAAGACTATAGACTAAAAATTCAAAAATTTTACATTAACCTTACAAATTAATATAAAAAAAGTATGAGGTTTTAATGCGCTAAATGTATATAAATAAAGAAATTTAAATTTAATATAATTATAATTTAAATTAAATTGCTCTGTTACACACATAGTAACAAAAAAATAAAATGTTTTTGTTACTATGTGCGTAACAGAGAAAATTTTTTAATCTGCACAACTGTGCGAATTATTTTTAAAAGTCCCTGGGGCCCAAGATAGATGGCGCTTAGGTCTCTGATATTTTTTATTTAATATTGAGTAATAGAAATATTGATATTGGACTTACCTTCAGCCCAGGCAACGAATAAAATAAAGGACAAAAATAGAAATTTAGACATCTTGCATTTAATTAGTACAGGAGTACAAACGGTAAAGTGATTTCTAAATCTTACAAAAGTCCTTTTATAGCATTTATAAGTACGTGTAGTTATTCTCAAGTATATTACAATCCACTTGAAGATTTTGTTAAGATATAATTTGATATCAAGAGCTTTACAAATATAATTTTGTTGTGATATTTGTTTAAACCAATTTTGATGGAATTTATAAAGTAAATAAATATAGAAAACAAACTTACAAAACATTCGTCATAGTCTTCAGATGAGAGTTAAAGAAAAAAATGAGATAAGAAAGAAAATGACCAGGTCCAATTAATTAGATATAAAATACATGGCAACATTGAATCATCTATAATGCGCGATAGCTTTCACTATTTTCGAATCAATAAAAGAAATTTTAATATCATATATGTTAGTAACAAAAATAGCCATAACTTTTCAATTTCAAAATATATGGCAACACCGCGGAAATAAAGAAGCTAAAGCTGAAAGAATTTTCAAAATCTGAATTTACGTGTTTTTTAACTTTTCAGAATCAGATCAGTAATTCCAGGGTTTACATCCAACTTATAATATTTTTTTTATCTTCTAAAATATAATTAAATGGCAATACTAAATCACGCGGGAATAATGTGGCTGAAGTTAAAGAATTTTAAAAATCTGATAAGCAACTCTGGAGTTTACCTCCAACGTACAATATTTCTTTTTATCCTTTTAAATATAAAATTTATGGCAACACCACACAGCTTATATTACCCGGAAAAAATTAATAAAATCGGTTTATAAGCAATCCACACTATTATACAAAGAGGAAAGATTTGTTTGTTTGATGCGAATAGGCACTGAAACTACTGGACCGATTTTGATAATTCTTTCGCCGATCGAAAGCCTATCCTATTCCTTTTCGGGTAATATTGGGTTTGCGGTGTTGCCATATTTATGATAATGAAAAAGATGTGGCAATTAAAGTGTAATACATTGGCAATTTTGCAATTAGGACATTATTTCTGAGAGTACTAAACCGACTTTAAAGATTCTCTCAGAAAGCTACACTATGTCAGAGTGATATAGGTGATGCAGTATTGCCATGCTTTGAAATCATCGTCATTTGGTTTAAAAATTAATTCTATGATAGGAAGCTACACTATTCCAGCGTGATAAAGATGGTGCAGTGTTGTCAAACTTATAAATCATTATGTCAACGCCATTTTGTTCCTACTTAATGATGATGACATTAACCTGAGGGATGCTCTGAATCAAAACCCATGTCGGCTCCTTAAATATCGGTGAACATGTATTATTGCATACACAATGTTATTTGCATGAAAAAAACGCAGGACACTATGACTTATGTTCGAAATAATGTTAGACCAGACTTATTTATAACGTTTACATGTAACCCGGAATGGTCAGAAATTAAGGCAGAATTATTACCTGGCCAACGCTCATTTCACCGCTAGGATATAATGTCAAGGGTAATTCATTTAAAAATGAAAAAATTCATAAAATTATTCACTAATGACCAAATAGTCGGCAAAGTTAAATTTTTATATCGCAAGTGTCTATCGGTCATTGACATATGCTGTTCTGGCTGTGCTGTCATCATCATTGTTCTGGCCAGAAAGAAAAGTCCGACCAGACGAAATCGATACTATCATCGTTGCTGAGCTCCCGGCGAACAAATTGATCCCATATTGTACGATATTGGAACAAAAAATATAGTGCATAGACCATGCGGGGAGTACAATTTAATACCATGTATGAAGAACGGCATCTGTTTGAAAAAATTTCCACGACGCTTTCTTAGCGATACTCTAAACGGAGAGGATAGGTATTCAGTTTAACGTAGTTGTGTCGCCGAGAATGGAGGTCGGACCGCAACATTAGGTATAAGAGGAAGTAGTGTCACAGTAGATAATAATAGGTGGATTGTTCCCTACTCCCCATTATAATTAAAATATTTAAAGTTCAGATAAACGTAGAGTACTGCCATTCTGTGAAAACAATTGGATATATATGCAAATACATCAATAAAGAAACAGATCAAGCTACTTTTGGCGTCAGAAATTCTAATGACGAAGTTGAAAACTATTTAAATGGCCGGTACACAAGTACATCCGAAGCTATCTAGCGATTATTAGAATTTCAGATTCACGAGCAATATCGTACATTTGGAAGTTCATTTAGAGAATGGCCAATTGATTTACTTTAAAGCTGATACAGCTCGAGATGTTGCCCAAAATCCACGTAACACGTAACATGGCTCAGTTTTTTAAAGCTATGCTATGAAGATGAATTCGCAAGGAATTATACATGGGCCAATAGTAAATTCACTAGAAGGAAGCGTGGTGAGGATTTAGTTAAGTATCCGGGCATAAAAAAGGATTCCGGTATAGGAAGAGTCTACGGTATACATCCTTCTCAATCAGAGTGCTATGTTCTTAGAATGTTGCTACACCAAGTACGCGGTCCGACCTCCTTCGAATAACTAAAAACTGTAAATGGAATTGTCAAAGAAACTTATCAAGCAGCATGTCGTGATAGAGGTTTGCTCGAAAATAATGGCCACTGGGAGAATACTCTTAGGGAAGCTTCATTTTCACAATGCACAGAGAGTTATTTGTTGTTATAATTTTATTTTGTCAGCCATCAGAACCATTTAAATTATGAGATAATTTTAAAGATGATCTATACCAAGATACTAGATAAAGAACAAGACAGCAAAAACAAGATTTTAATTTACCTTTCAATGAGAACATTTATAAAGAACACAAAATAACACTATAGACACAGTAGTTCAACAGTATTATGCCAACGATTTATCAGCGTTTATTAAAAAAATATGACAAAATTAGTCCCGGATAAACGACATGTCTGTGGGGAAAAGTAAATAGCGTAAACAATAACAAAGGAAATTTGTATTTTTTGGACGCTCCAGGAGGC
>JAOPUB010035432.1:0-10549 GCA_027564055.1 Neptis clinioides
TAAGGCTTCAAATTCAACTTCAAACAGGGGATGGTTATTGTACTGATACACTGGACTTTCCAAATTCTTATAGTAGTATAACTGTTTAAAATTCTCGGGGAGTCTATTTAAAAAAAAAAATGATTGTCTAAATCTGATATGTCAAAATATGACAGCTGTCAGAATTGTACGGAATTATCAAAGCACATAAGTGCGTTTCTGTGTAAAATATTCCATAAAGTTGATGACAATGTTGGCAACATTGGAATACTATCACGAATGCCATATTAAAATTCCACGCGCGCGAGTCGCGAGTCGGTCCATCAAAGAACATATTATTGGTATTTAGGTTATCTCATGAGTTATTATTATAATTATAATCTGCTAAGCGAGAGATACGGCCATTAAATATTAGTAAGGCTGTTAATATTTAATTTTATTAATACGTTAGGTGTGAGAGCAAATTAGTTTTTATGATAAAGATTTTTAATTGTGAGGCTGGAAACACTAATTTGAGTTAACATTGGTTGTATTGGTTTGATCAACACATTTTTCCAACACAGATAAGGAGTGAACAAATAAATACGGCGCAATGACAGAAATCATAATTATTACATCATGAGTTTAATTCTGGATCTTGGAGTTCATACTCTATCATCAGACAGACTGTCCGTCCGCGTATAGACCATAACTTCTTTTCAATAAAATTGTACCAATATATCATATATGTTTTATGCAGTTATACAGTCATCAGTACAAGAAACTACATCAAAATTGGTTATAAACATTAGAGTAGGTTTCCATATTGTTTACTTATCTATACTAATATTATAAAGCTGGTTTGTTTGTTTGAACGCGCTAATCTCAGGAATTACGGACTTAAAAAATTATTTTTGAATTGCATAGTCAATTTATCCAGAAAGCCTATAGGCTATAAAACATTCTACGATCCATAGGAGTGAAGCATCACGCGAATTGAGTCGCGTGGGTCAGTCTGTAATATACTAATAATAAATTATACCAATATATATATATATATATATATATCGGTATAAGTGTTAGTTGTGATATTGGTAACACTGATTTTAGTAAAGTGAAGAGGAAAGGCAATAATTACATAACGAGAAAGGAATAACCCTCGCGTGTAATATTCTAAAAAGATATAAATGATGCCAATCGTTAGCAGGGACGCGTCTTCCATTTGAGTTAAGTCGTGAGGCGCACGACGGCGCCAGAGTGTAAAAGGCACCGTCACAAGACAAGTTGTTATGGATAAAAGATACGAAATAAAAATAGATGGTCTACCTAAGTGGAAGTGATTATGCAACAATTGCTTCAAATTATATATATATAGAAATAAATAAAAGGTTATATAAATAAGCTAATTAAATGTTGTCGTTGATGTATTCCTTTAAACTGTAATATAATTTATTGAGTAGCCACGTTTTGATTTCTCTTTTAAAAGCAAAGAAAGAACGTTTTTGAATATTAGGTGGCAAATTGTTATAGATTTTTACGGTTATGAAACATATATTTCTTGGTTGCTCTGCAGTGGAGAACGTATGATTAAATATACATATATATAAAGTGTTTCTAGGCGTCTATGATTAAATAAAATTTCAGCAAGCTTTCATTTTATATATTAAACAACTTTGTAGCTTGAAATTTAAAGATGGAATGAATACTTAATTACTCATTCTAACAATCTTATTTCTATTCATATCTAAAAATAATTATTTGTCATATTAATCTGTTCAATATGTTTTAAATAAATAATTTATTTTTAATTTAAGCCTTCGTCTTCCGAATTGTTATTTCCTATTCATCCGACATTATGTATACCTCTAGGCAAAGGCCTCCTCTAGCTCTTTCCATTGATGTCTATCATGAGCAACTTGCTTTAGCTCATCCTTCCATCGTGTCTGTTATTCTCCCCTGCTTCTTTTGCCGTTCCTTGGGTACCAATCTGACACCAATTTGTTCCATTTATCCTGTCTATCTCTAACCATATGACCAGCCCACATCCACATATGTTGGTTAATTTTGGTTCGGATGTCCTTTAGTTTGGTTGTTTGTCTTATGGTATCATTTCTTATTTTATCTCTCCTCTTTATACCAATCATACTACGTTCCATGGAACGAAGTTATTTCATTACTACTTTGTAATTATTTGGGAAATTTCTAGAAATATTAGGGGTATTTCCAACTGAAGCGTGTCAATAGCTCAATGGTTCACAATCAAAATTGATTGAGACACAATCAAATACCTCTCATAGGACTGCTGACGTGGCCCACTCAACACTAGTATTTATCTTAGTAGTTGGGGAGAACAGGAATACTACTACTAAGTGACAAACTAGTTTTGCTGTCGGAAAACTGGTATCCTCATACCAATATATATAAAAGGATTCATTCAGCAAATGCAAAAAGTTCTGATTTTTCTCTTGTAATGTATTATTACATCTTGATGATTGAGAGGTACTTATTATATATGATTTGTTTCTCAAATAACTATCAACAAAAACAACCATATTTTCTTACAGCTCTAAAGGGCTACTAGCCTGAATATTGTGTTATATATACTATATTTTTTAATTAGTCTCAATCTCCACTTGATATCTCCAAGTGTTCCTGAGAAAAAGGGTTTTAACACAGATACAGATCCACAACGAATTGATTGTATAAGAAGCCATTCAAATATTACGTTAGCAGTTTTTTGCAATTATCAACCCCACCGCCCTCTATGTCAGCAAAAGTAGGCGGAGCCCCAATCCCCCAAAGGTTACGTAAATATTGATTCCAGTATTTTTTTCACAACTTATTTTGTTCACCTTCCGATGTACGTAAATTTCATGCCGCCATGTCATCAAAAATAAGAAAAGTAAAGGCACCCTATAATACTTACATAAACTTTTTTCTTTTAAAATACTCAATCCCAAAAAAGGTATCTTTCACATTTAAATATCTGTAACGTTGAAAGTCAACTCCTAAACTTTTGAGACCTTCTTAGAACATAAACAGGTGCTTTAAAAATGCATTGTTGTCTAGATATCAAGCTCAGGTAGTTTAAACAACAGGTGCGGTTGTGAAATAAAGCATTCGCAGGTTGCTAACGTTCTAATATCTATACATATAATAAAACTATTATCAAATGTTTGTACATAGAAAATATATTTTGTACTAGCCACATGCTAATAACATCCCAAGGCATTTAGTAAAAAGCGGTTATTTTAACATTACAAACAGACACTCCAATTGTATTTATATGAATTGATGTATTCGTAAAAGACATCATTTTTTATCTGTCTGTCAGTAAGTCTATAACTAATCTTATAGCAAGAAACTAAATATGTGTTTTATAAGTGCTGTAGGTTTAAATTAAAACACATAGTTCAATTTAATCTTGAAAAAATTAATTTATATTTTTAAATGTTTTAGCCCAACGAAACTAGGGCGGGCCGGCTAGTACTAAATAAGTACAAAGCCCGACAGCGTTCGGAAATTATAAAACACGGGCACTCCAATCATTTCATATACAATGCTAGCCCTGACAACGCCCTAGTGTCGCAACTTACGAAACTAGACCAAACAACTTCTGGCTCTATCTGGTTTCCTATACTGCGAACACTCATTTACTTTATAAACGTGGGATTTTCTAGAGCATTCTGTAAAACAAAATAACTTGGAAACTACGACCTGTTGCAACATGTTATAATATTACAATTTCTATAAAAATATCTTACATACCTTTCAATTTACTAAGCGGCAGTTGTATCATGGTTAAGTTAGGAAACAACAACATTATTCAGAAGAAAGTGATAGCATATCCTAGAATTAAAAATGAAGAGGATAATTTGAGAGAATTCTAAGAATATGAATAGGATGTGACCCTTGAACATATCTCTATCAACGTTCTGGATGATATAAATATGCAGAATGCTGTTATTCATCTATATCTATTTTTTTAAATATTTAAGCTTAGATACTATGCCCCTTTTCGATGTTCGCATTCCTATTGCTTTTGACAGACCAATTCATAGAACTGTTTGGGCACTAATTCCCCATTTTCGAGAATGTGAAAACTCCTTAATGAAAATAAGATCCGTTTTGTGATTCATTGAAAATATCAAAACTTTTTTTTTATCACTCAAGTTAAACAACTGATTCTAAATTCTGTTTTAATTTAAGCTGTATATACGACAGTTACTGTATATTTAGTGTCAACTTTTTATCAACCATATAAGGAAAAATTTTCACTCATTCATTTACAGTATTTTATTAAGCCGTTATTATTGATAAAGTTCTTTTTAGTATAGTTATTTCCTACTCTTTATCATAAATAATAGAGCATGCTGTATTTGCTTTAAAAGGTGAAGCATTTTGTAACTTTACGTATTAAAATTACTGTGCATGTATCAAAGTAATTACCACAGGCCAATCTTAAGAAATAAATATATCTAACAAATTACAATGAAACTGAAAATAAGAAAAAAAAAATCAAATCAAATCTCAATCTTAGTTAGATTTATGGGTATTTGTAAAGCAAATCGAAATGAAAGTTCGGAAACAGCTTTGTTTTTTTAAGCGTTGGTATAGTCATGTAACTTAAATCGATTGGTATCATTTTAAATATCTAAATTAAAACTCTATAATATCATGATATTAATAACAAGCTCATCGCTGGAGGCGTGCAGGTGTCCGTGCTCCGTACGCGTGCCCATGGCGCAATCAATCGAGTGATCAGCGCAATGTAAGTCATCAATTCGGTTGATAAAGGCCGTGTCAGACGTGCAGACGTGCGGACGCGACGTGATTATTGCTTCACATCTGATATATATCTGGGGCACATCTCACGTGTGATACGGACTTTTGATTGTTTAAGGAATTTAAATATAGATCTTTAAAGCGTCAGAAGCTTATCGGGTTTTGGCGTTGGACTCATAGTCACAATCGATAGGTCGTGAGTTCCTTATCCCAGTCATTAGACTACTGCCGTGCCCCACTCCTAACACAAGAATTCCTTGGAGGGGAGAACAAGAATGCTAGTAGTTTATGCTTGTAAGGACCAAAAGAATAGCTTCATTTGACACACTTTGCACAGGATTAGGTAAATAAAGCGAGTACATTGTCAACAAACATCCCTCAGTACGCATTTTCGCTCATCTCTGGTGAAAACGTAGCCTAAACCTTTTTGAAAATTGTATTAAAAATCTATCATTGACAGTTCAGCAAAACGATATACACAGATAATAGTAAACTCATTGAATTTCACACTCATCAATAAATTCCTAATATTTCCCCTAATGCTAAACTAAACTGTTTGTCGTTATATTTAATTACAAACAGATATTAAATAAGAATTCGCCAATGATGCAAACAGATCTCAATATTTAATCTTGCCACTTCGTATCTTTCTTAATCGACTTGTCGTACAGTGACCATCTCATTGGATAATGAAATAACTATTACGAGATGAATGATAACCAGTCAATTATTACGAAATCAGACCACCAGCGGAAAACAATGCTATTCATTTTTATTAATCACGAATCAATGATGAAGTTAATCATATATATTGATGTATATTAAGTTTATGTGCTATGAAGAGCTAATATATATATTACTGTAGAATATAGTAGTACTCTAATTTCACGATATATTAAATACTGTTAATTATGATGCTAGCAATACTAATTTAGGTGAACGTTGGTATCATTGCTTTGAACAGTGATCTAATTGGTGCATAACGTCATCCGATAATCGGTGTGCCAACAAAAAGATAAAAACTATGCAAATAAATACGCCGTCATGACAGAGATCAATTTAATTATCACATCGCGTATTCTAACAGTAATGTCATTAGTCGGGAATTTATTTATACTCTTTATTGTACACCAAAGATTTACAAGATAATTGTGATTATTACAATCAAATATACAATCCTGGAAGAGATGGCTAATAAGCCATCTCTTCCAGAAAAGTACATATGGTCATGAACTCTTGACAATCTCTTTAACCCTTAAAGAGATTGTCCTATAAAAGAGATAGCTAGTAATACCCTCAAAAATTTTGGAAAAAGGGTTTTGCAAACCACGGCTCATATAAATGCACTTTCATGCATCTTATTATAAGGAAACACGATACTAATCATAAGAAACATATATTAATTACAAGTAACATTGAACTACGCGTGACATATCCATCAAAATTACAATATTGGTCCCACTTCCGTTTGTTAGATCCCCTACCTTCCGGGGCACTTCCGCATTGACATAATAACAGTCTATTTGACCTTTTGTATAAAAACCTTGGGATATGTGTGTTAATTTGAAAGGGTATATGACTATGACTCAGTTAAATGTCTTGAGCTCGTAGGTTCAAAGGAAGTATTAAAATATTTATGTATTCAAATGGCATGCGTATAAAATTGTTTTATAATCCATTATTAAAATTATAATCACACATATCAAACCTGTACACTACCATGTACCTACACCAACAATTTATAAGCTTATTTAATACTTATCGGTCCGCTCTAGTTTCGCTGGGCCAAAACACACAAATACGGCAAATAAGGCTAACGGATTTGATGGAAATTGATAAACACACTTTGTGACCTGGATTACCACATAAGCTTAATACCCCGGATATATCTATATATATTCTTTATTGCACACAAAAAAAATATACAGCAAAACATATTAAGACACATCGTAAGCAAAGGCGGACTTTGCCCTAGAAGAGATGTCTTCCAGCCAACCTATGATTGTGTGTGAAAGAGTTACGTATCGAGTAATATAGTGCAGACCAGGTTTTATTAAAGACTTATATTATTATGTATAATAATTACATACATAAACTTAATATACATAAACAAACGCATATTATATGCATTTATATACATACATAACAATTAAAAATATATACAAATATGCTTTCGTTTATTTATACTATAAGGTAGTAACAGTTGTTAGCAAATGTTTTTTAAAATACATTCACAGAAGGACTATTCTGGATAACTTTAGGTAATTGATTCCATCTATAGTTCCTGTAGGATAATAAACCGACATTTGGCATCAAAATGAATGAGTAGAATGTTAAATTAATAACGATATTAATCAGACACCTTGGCACACCCGAATTATTGGTAAATATTGAAGAACTTTCTGCTATGAAAGCTATTTAAGTCTTTTCTACCAACTTCAACGAGAAGGAGGTTTACACTACATATGATCTTTTTTTATATTCGCTAATTACTTAAAGAAGCCTAAACCGATATGGAACAGTAGGTATATTTCGTACCGCATGAGATAAAACGTTTTTCTCAACAGAGGGATATTGCTAGTTGTAAAGCTTTTATCCTGAGGGTAAGAAAAGGCGTTTTATGTCGGTGTAGACAATATTTTTAAATAGATAGAAATATAATCTTTGAAAATAGAGAAAAAAATGTTTATAACGAAGCGATGCCGGGACAAATCAACTAGCAAAATATTCAAGCAAAAAACTTTTCATTACATAATACATATATTAAAGAAATAAAAACAAGACAACTTCAAAGCACGGAAAAACGGTAATCGTTCTCCTAGTTTGATGATAAAAAAGTAATTGGACTCCATAAATGATGTATCATCGTGGATTCGTGTCATGAATCTTTAAATTTGTATTTCTACACACTAACATGTGGCAACATTTTATGTCACCATTAATTGGCTAGTAGATCCTATTGGAATATTTTAACAAACTACTGGACCCTTTACTCTCTATAATAAACCAGTTCCAGTGGATCACAGATGTTGTAAAAATAATTTTATAGAGTAAACATGTGCCGGATAGCTATAATAACTAGGTGAAATTATAGAAATCGATTATAATTTTAGTTTAAATAACCAAAGCGAAGCGCAAGTGTTATTTATATTTTGTCGATTTTAAAAGTCAAGCAGCGGTGACGAGTTTTTTAAAGAACTTGTAGAACGTGCAACGTTATTATTATCTCACATGTAGTTCGTTCAAGTTAAGACGATTCAAGTATACAAAAATTTGTATGAAAAGACAGCAAAAAAAATATTGTATAACTAGTAGACCCGCCCAAGCTTCGCACGGGTGCAGTTTACCACAAATGTTGATTAGATTTATCAAAAAACATTTAATTTTCAATATATTAATGCTAAATAAAAATAATATTTATGCGCTCACTTACTTAACAGTTAACATATTTTTTCATTGGGAACTAGAAATTTTTGGGGATAAAAAGTAATCTATATGTTATTCCAGGTTCAGTTGTTGTAGCGAGATTGAGTAACAAACATACATTAGTAAGATAGTAGGATACTTGTTCATTTCACAATAGAATAAAAAGCCTAACTAGAAAATATCCACTTTCTTCAACCAAGGGCGCACGAACCGTAATTACAGAACGACTCCAACAAAACAGGCTTCAGCGCCAGCACCTAATATCGCAACATTATTTTAGATAAAGCAATGATAACTGAACGTTTCCGCGATTGCATTACATTCTTTAGACAAAGGAATTAGAAAAATGAATAAATATCTTGAATGAGATTACTTTCATTGTAAATATTTATGTCTAAGAGAGATAAATTTAGTGCTAAATACTATTATTATAAAGCTGAATTGTTTGTTTGTTTTAGCGTGCTAGTCTCAGGAGCTACAGCTTCGAATTGAGAAATTGTTTTTGACTAGATAGTCCACTATAAAGCCTCAAAGCTATGTAACATCACGCTGGAACCAATAGGAGTAGAGCACCACGCGAATGAAGTCGCGTGTCGTCAAGTGTGATATAACTTGAGAGATAGGATAATTTTTATTTCCATTAATAACCTCAATATTGTTACATGTACCGCCACCACGTATTATAATGTATAAATTTATAATAATAAACTTCTAATACTCAATATATTGCTACTATATTAAAAATATTTAAGCACCTTCAATAATACCAAAATTTTTGGGGATAATAAGTAGCAAATTAATCCATGTTATAAAGTATCTCTATGCAGAGTTTCATTTAAATCTATTCATTTTTTTTGCGTGATTAACAACAAATATCTAAAAATCCAATGATACAAATTTATAATATTATTAAGATTAAATATACTCGACCAAAATGTAAAGAATTTTATTTGCAACAAACATTGTTGTTAAGAATTATAATTTGTCAGATAAACCTTTCTTTTTCAAGATGGCGGTCGTGGGACAAGACCTGTTACCCCACAACTTAGATTCAACTTTATAATAACTCTTCTTTGATATCTAAAAAAATGAATCTATAAGGTGGCCTGTATGTTGTACTACAGCACCGTACATAAAATTAAATATGTATTTAGAGTACTAAGACGCCATTGTTAGTAATGCCATCACCGATTGAATCATCACTATAATCGATCCAGCCATATTGAGATCCTGCTACGATGTAATGATACCTCGTGTATGACAAATGATTTGATTACCTTAATGGATTTTGTCTGATGTCAACTATGAACGTTTTAATTGAATATGGTACGACTTAATTATAGATTATGGAAAATCCTTTTTCCTCTTATAATCTTGTTTAAGTTATTCTGAATAAATTAAAATATATATTAACATTTTTTGCTTTTACAATTTCTTATTAACCAAAGAATTTTTTTATCTGATAATCCCTACAAATATATAATATTATATATGATTGTTTTAATATAACTATAAGAAAGTTAGATGTTTGTTACTTAAACAAAAACGTCTTTAGAAAATTCGTTTAGTTTTTTCTGTAATGCAATTCCTTTTGCCACTAGGAGAGCATCTCTTAAGAACCGAGTACCCCTTCACCCCTTGGTGGTAGGGGACTATTCCCAGAAAGTGTCTCTAACATGTTCGGATCAAGCATATGGGTCAGACTTAACCCTACCCCCATCCTGTTCATGCTATGATTCGAGTGGACTTACACACAGGGTCCACCGTATAATTGTTTTGTTATTCCCCTTCCTCACTCTTTCTTTAAGTTGGCAACGCATCAGCAAGACAAGTGTCTATCTTGTAAGAGCGATGTCCACATTGCCATCAGCTGAGCTGTCTGCTCGTTTGCCTCTGTTGTTATGGTAACTAACCATAAAACAACTAAATAAAATGACTGTGAATTGTGTCCAATTCCAAAAGTTGAATCACGTAGTGAAAGAAAAGATTCTAATATCTATCAGAACGAAACGATGTTCGGGAAAGGAATCGCGAGCAGATGCTATTAGCTGTGTAAATCTTGTGGTGGAAATTAATTTCCATAATATCAAGAGCAATAGAAAAATATTCATTAAGTTATCAGTTTATCCAAACGTGTAACAATTAAAATTATAATCAAGAATTACTGCACAGAGATAGTAATGCGTCCTTATATAGGCTGACGTGATTAATAAGAAAACTATGTATCTTTTATATGGTTATATTTGTAGATAGCCATTTTATATATTACTAGCGACCCGCTCCAGCTTCGCACGGTTTCTCTACTATAATATATAATAATATGTGTAGTATTATACATATACATCTTCCTCTTGAATCACTCTATCCATTAGAAAAAATC
>JAOPUB010035440.1:0-10547 GCA_027564055.1 Neptis clinioides
CTCATGACCTCGTGGTCTTCCTGGCTCAACCTTTACCACGTGACCTGTCTATTGGCTAAAGGATAGTGACGTCATAGTTTATAATCTGTTGTTTTTACTCTAGTACTAATAATATTCTGAGTATATCTATACTAATATTATAAAGCTGATGAGGTTGTTTGTTTGAACGCGCTAATCTCAGGAACTACTGGTTCGAATTGTAAAATTATTATTAAGTTGGATAGGCCACTTATCGAAGAAGGTTTTAGGCTATAAAACATTACGCTACCTAATTTTTGCTGAAATGAATAATCTATCTCAATCCAAAAATCTATGGATTGTAGCAAATTTCGAATCTATTTCAAAATGTGCTACAATCGATTTACGAATTATGAAATCTGAATCGTGCAGCACGTCATTTACTATAATTTATAACATGACTAGTCAACCCATCCCGGCTTTTCCCGGATATTTTTAACAATATGTAATTATTAATTTTTTTTTTGTCCCGGGTTAATCTGCTCAACTGATACCCGACCTGCGGGGACAGATCGGGTTATGTGGGGTAGTTGTAAATGCCTCAGAAGGAGACAACCTCACACGCTAAACCTAACCGGGATGTTCCTAATATCTACTATCGGGACGGGGTCACGAGATAATAAGAAAGCACTCCGCAACCCATTCTTCCGCTGCCGGACTCTCATCTGGGGACAGGTGGGAAGTCCCACTTTTACTCAACGCTATGTGTAGTAGCCCCCGGAAGATAAGGGGTCGCGCATCTGCACTATTTCTATTTGGGATCAGAATTTTCCGTATAACTACGTGACATTCGGTGGTCTATGACGCTCTTGTTCGGCGACACTGATACCCGGAAAGTTACCCTGCAGCACTCATTCGTAGCCAATGTTACGAAGCAGCGCGAGCTCCCGGCTGCCATTTTTGGTCGGGTATGTCATATCCCTCTCTGCAAAGTATTCTCGAATTACTTCTCGCAGGTATAATGGTACCTTATGACACCGAAGTGCAGCAAGAATCGCTTCCCACGGGAGCAACAACAGCAACTACCATGCCCCCTATCACCTAGTTGAGATGCATTTTCACTTCGTCAGGGACGGTGCAGCATTGGAGCACCGTAAAAACATCGCTAATGATGTCGGGTGGTTAAGATCATCGTGTCCTTAAGGTTTTTTGAACTTAGGGCTACATTGTTGATCGTATCTAGGGATTTGACAACCATTTTTTTGTAATGCTGCCGAGACCTGTGCTGAGATATTGCACACCTTATTCTCGCAGTGCCTATCCCTTGCCTTTACTTCTTCCGACATTATGACGTTGACGTATTCTTCGACAGCCCGCTGTTCCACTAGTGCTCGCGTCTCCAGGGCCGCGCCTTGACTTACTTGGTCTCCCATGCCCTCAGAAAGAGCAGATTTTGGAATCATTAAGCCTATGTGTTTGCACCTTTTGGTAGTTGTGGGGCCTCCCGTGGCCATAAGGGCGTCCGTCTCCGCAGCTGGAGCTGCTTTTACTACAATTTCTTTTCTTGAGATAACACTCTTAGCACAAAAGTTGCCCCCTCCGCATTCGATGGGACAATCGCAGCCCAAGGGCGTTGACAGAGATTGACTGACATTTTTTCATGGACCCATTCGAATATTTGCTTTCGCTCTTCTACTCCTCATGTTTTTTTCTGGTTAAAGGATACAGGACCCTGTGGTGGGATATATTTCACCAAAATCGGTTCAATGGTTTTAATGTGAAAAGATAACAATGAGACTCGTAGTTATTAATCAGCAAAATCGAGCATAACTACCTACGTTTAGACAGTATATAACCTTTGGTACAATATATTAAAGTCAGTCTCGATTATGCTTTCGCGTAGTGAGTGTAATGAACTAATATCACAGTGTCGAGGTCCACGTCATCCTATTTTATGCTTACTTGCACAACTTGTTAGATGTACGTCAAAACTACGTGTTTATGCTCCTCAATTGATTGATTAACATATTCATCAGTTCTGGGGAAATAGACCACGAAAGAGGGGCATTGACCATGATTTAATATACATTTTACGATATCATAACAGATGATTATGAGCATGATAAATGATCCCTTATAAATGATTATAAGAAAGACACAAATATATAAAAATATAAAAATTGAGTCCTGAAGGTTTTATATCTCTAAAATAGAGTTTTAAATAAAAAGCATATTAAAAGACAAATTAATTAATTTAAATTTTACAAATATTCTTTGAGAGGAAAACATATTTGATATTAATATATCTGCGCCAAATATTATTTTTTTTTGGATTATCTCACTATTTGTTAATAAAATATCGGTATTGCACCTGCCGAAAAATCTAAAAATTGAATTGATGTATACACTCGCAATGTAGGCAGAGTCGGGCAGCGCCTTGGACTTGCGACCATGGTATACGGTTAGACGGGCCCTTTCGTTATAATAACCATTCCAATCAGCTGCCTGAACACTAATTACACTATATAATAAATATAAGTTATGTGGACCTAAAGACGGGTGACCTTAACCTACTAACGACACTAAGATATTAGTTCACTACACTTCACTAATAAGAAAGGAACTACCCGCAAATACTAATTTATAAACGATGTTGCTAGCATAACATGATTTAAATACATATGATATCCCTATTATATTGATTACTAGCTGATGCTGATCAGCTGCTTGGGTTGAACATGTAGAGCAGTTTTCCATGTAAAAAACAAAGGAATCAAATAAAATAATGTTAGTTAGCCAAATTATGTTTTTACTTACCTGAAAATCAATAAATACACTTCTTTTATTGGGTATTTACCAAATTTCACATAAAATCATTCTCCTCTGTGAGGGGGACGGGTTAGAATACAATTCCCCTCTGCAGCGTTCTGCAGGGGATCTGTTCCTCGACTGGCTTGCGACCGCCAGCATGCGAATCCGACCGCAAAGTGTCTCTGACATGTTCCGGTCGAGCCGCGTGTGGGCCAGACTTACCCCTCACCTCCCCATCCCGTTGATGTTATGGTTTTGGTGGATTCTAAGCTCGCACTCATGATCAGCCGAAACCCTAGCATTCTTCTCTTCATTCCTCTTCCCCTTTCTTTCAAGGTGGCAACGCATCGCTAGGGAAGACGCGCTTGTCTTGACAAGTGTCTATTTTGCATGTGCGGTGTCCAAGGGCGATAGTGGCCACTTACCATCAGGTGGTTTGCCCCTTATTTACTATAAAATATATATATATCTATATAAACAAAGTCTGAAAAGATTTCAGCTTAGATATTTTTTTGATAAAAAAAAACACAATTTTATTTCACACATATTATGATTAGTTCAGTAACAGTATATGAAAGACAAACTTTTAAATTATGAGCGTCATATAAGCCCTATATAACTTTAACAATTGATTTAACTTCGAGCAGAATAATAAAAAGCGATGTCTTTTTTCAAGGCAATTCTTCGCCTTATTTAGATGTTACTCGTCATGTATCGTGGTTACTTTTTGTTTGGCGTCTTGATTTAGTGGCAAGTGTGTTTAACGCGTTGGCAACATCGTTACAACATGTAACCGATGTTTATAGCTCTTATATCAAAAAGCAAGTGCCTTAACAACATTGATGACTGTATTGTGTTCAATAAAACTGATTCTGGGAAGACAAAATATCAAGTTATACAAAAAGTACCTTGTTCCTCTACCAGTGTTGAGGTTACCGCAGATGATTATTCTTCGTTAAATATAACTGATGTTATTAATAATTAAATGTTAATCGTGTACGCGATAAGATATAGGGTTTCCACACTTGTCGACTGACGCCAAAAGAAACTTAGACCTTGACTTTGTCCTCATTTACTACATGATATTACGTAAGCCACGTAACGAAGAGACACATCGCGTCATCAGTCACCTTACAAAACTATACGATAGTTGTGTTGTGACTACGCACGTGCTTTGAGAACAAAGACGACGCAACATAGGTACTCGTAATACACACCTTACATTTGTTTAATCATGCACCCATGAGATTATAGTAAAACCTGTAAAATAAAACTTTTAATTTTAGGAAATTCAGTAGGTGACCATAATGTCTAAAAATAATCTGTATCTTTACTAAAGTTATAATATAAATGCGTATTTGTCGGTATGTTAATAAATCTAATTGAAATTAAATTCATTTATTTATTACTTTTTATCCCGAAAAACTTACTGTTCTTTCAGAAGGATAAAAAAAGTGTTTAACTATATGTATATTTATAAATGAATGTTAAAAAAAAGTTTTATGTGGTAAATAGCATCTAGGCTAAGACAGGACAGATCCCTAGTTTTAATAAAATGATCTTGATATAAATTACTTGCGTTTCATCAGATAAATTGCCTATACAAATTTCTATAAAAAGCATTACCCAATGCATTTACAACAGCTCTATCACGCCCTATCAATATCTACTTTAGTTTTTGTATGATTGTTAAATGGACTTGGATAAGAGCTGTTAAAGTAAAATTCTTTGGTTAAACGAGATTTTCTAATTTTGATTGATTTTCGAGAACGTTTGTATTAAAATTAATTAAACAAAAAGTGTCTGATGGCAAGGTCAATGTGTATTTAGGCTTAATACTTTTCCGCTTTGTACGATATTTTGCGGCCAAATTTCAATTAAATAGTGAGCTTCTATACAAACTGTGGTCTTCGAGACAATATTTCATAACTTTAGTTAGAGATTTAGCATAGCAAGCCCATATTGCAAGCCAGCTGATGTCCTGTGTTTACGCAAACAACCGTATTTGACGTTCCTGCTCAACTGCTTATGCTATTGCAAGGGACGCATTAGGTTTACTTAATTATGATTTATTTATGTACATTTAATATTTGTGAACCATTTACACCTTCAATTAAGATTTATAATATAAAATATTCAGACTCCTTTACTGTTACCGCAATTCGATTGTGGAATGAACTTCCGAACAACATTCGTCAAGCTCCGTCACTAAATATATTTGCATCAAAAATTCATGATTATTTTTTAAAATTGCAAAATAGATAATTTTTTATAACGTCACTTGTCTCTTTATAGATTTGTCTGTATTAAGGTTTCAATGTTTTATCACATTTTTAAGAAAATGCCTTAAGGCATTAAGTTCGCCTTTGTACATTTCTAACTCGTGCAATAAAGAATAAATAAATTAATTTAAAATCTTAATTTACAATCTTAACGAATCTAAGAGAAAGATAAAATAATATGGATATATTTTAACTATGAGTTTAATTCGAAATAATTTTAAGACAGAAATTAAGTTTTTTTTATCTAAACTACTTTTAAATTGTCATCATTACGACCTATTGATGGCCCAATCTATTAACATTTAATCTCAGATAGGAGAAGATGATTTACTTAAAACAACTCAAAATACTCAGAGGAGTGTGCGTAGAATCGAATTCAGACTTCCTGAGTAAGACACAAATGTCTTAACCACTACACCAACATCGTTTCATCTTCTAAATGTCATATCATAATAATATAATAAAATATAAATTAATATCTTTAAAAACAATGTCTTGATATTTCCTAAATGGACACACATAGCTCTATAATAAGGAAGTTTTTAAATGTCAAGACTGCAGTCTATAGTAGCTATAAGCCATATAATATAACTGGTATAAGGCTATAGTGAACATTCCTGAAACTTCTACTTTTTAATTAAAAAAACGCTACATAAAGCACCGAGTTTACAAATATTAAATTGCAATAATATAAAATCTTTACTTCACAATGTGAATGCAACGAGGAAATTGAAACTCAACCAGTCTCATTAAGAATTATAAGGTATTGAGTTGGTTTACGCATTCAGTAATAATTAAAATAAACTATTAAAGTTATAATTCCGAGCCTGTTCACTCTGACTCCGGCACCTGAGGACCGGTCGCACTCGTTCTGCGAGCCCACGCAACCGTCTTTAGCCTCTACTACGACACTTGACAGCACTATACTGGAGAGGAATAATGAGATACATTAAACGGTGTGTACGCGATGCCACTACAATCGCAATATAAACTTTGCAATGTATACTAACTATATCGATTGCGTCAAAAGAAGCAATGTGCGGGTTATAAAAGTGCAGGTCAAAAGTGGACACCTAATATCCTAATAACCACAAGTTAGTTACCAAACAATTTGCATAGTTGTGTGTTTTACCACGGTATCTTGACCTCTTGCTGACGTAACGCAATCTTTACATAAAACAAAAATCCTTATAACAGTCATCTATACATATTATTAAAAATTTAAAGTACCGAGTGTCTATACATGGAAGATGTCTTAGTAATTTTAATGCGGGGCACTTTATATGATCAATAGAAGCCAAAATATTTTTTTTTCTGAATTTTTGTTTGTCCGTCTGTCCGTCAGTCTGTCTGTATATTTGTACGCGCATCTCGCTGAAACGGCTGGACCGATTTGCATGAAATTTGGCATACAAGCAACTTATAGGCTCTGACTTAGAAAATAGGAGTTTTTATCCCGGAAAAATGTATAGTTCCTGTGGACACCCGATATGCTAATAACCACAAGTTAGTTACTAAATTATTTGGATAATTAAGAAATTTTTAAACAAAATCTTGAACTTTAGTTTAACATAACTTTGTACATAACATAAAATGATAACTGGTCTATATCGGCACCGTTACGGTACTTAAAAGAGAAAATGTATCTCTATAACCTTTAGACAGGAGACCGACCAGTTTGTGACCAAGACTTAAACCACTCTTTCGTATTATAACAACACCTATATTCCTACCACCAACGTTATTATCTTTAAACAACGTTTAAATAAACTAGTGATTCATTTAATATCACATATGATAGTCAATGGATCATCAGTGGCAAAGATTATAAGTTGTCAAATCAGCAGCTAATCAAGGGTTACCGACAGAATCAAACATTTTTACTCTAGCGAAGCGAGTACAAATTGACTAAGTTACGAAAATTAAACGTAAGTGTAAATAACTAACTCAAACTTTTTTACTTTAGCGCTACAGCCATCGCAATAAGATTTTTATACACAGATAAAAAGGATAATACATATTATCTTTTATTAAGTTTAATTGCGTCTGAAAAATTCAAGATACGAGAATTGACGATGGTCTTTGAGTTTTTACCGACTGTGTTTGATTTATAATTTATACATGTATAAATTTTTGGTTTAAGTTTTGTACGGTGTTTAGGGTTTCGTACCTTGGTAATTCTCTTGTTCTACCTGAAATAAAAAGAAAATTTTGCTCTGAAGTAAAAAGAAAAATTAGGGTTGTTATCTGTGGAAAATATCCATTAATATTCCAGACTTCAAAACTAACTCCATTTTTGTGTAGGATGAGCAGTGACAGCTCCATCAAGACAGGAGTGCAGAAATGGCAGAATCAAATGAAAGTGGTATAGCAATTAATTGCTAATTAACTACCAGAGAATAGATTTTGTTGGTCGTGCCGGTCTCGATAAATCAGCGTCCCTGCTAGCCTGATATCAAGATAGCCGAAAAACTCGAAATTCAAAAATAACGTAAAAAAAATTATTAGCTATTTTGTTGCTCTAAGAAAATAAAAGAAAAACGATAAATATTAGGTTAGATTTTTTTTTAATTTTTAAAAATATTTTTTAAACGAACTCCAATAAGCGATTTCAGCTTCTTATTGTTTTAATGTAATAGTCAGTTTGGTGATGAAAATGAGGAAAATGTACTCACAGCTATATAGTTTCTTCACTTTTCTCTTACGCAACGTTTCGTTCACACAAACACAAATGTTCATCACTTTTATCAGCAGGAATCTTGTTTTATCACAGATAACTTTAGTAATTGTCCAAAGCTTAACATTCGGGAGGAAAACAATCACAGCTAGTTACTAACACGATTTAATTATTTAAAGACAGACAATTTTTACTGACTTGTAAATGGAGAAAATTTCTCAATTCGATTAATAGGTATATGATTTTTGTATTTTGATTTTTTTGTACTAATTTAGATGATTATCTTTTTGTTGAAAAGCGTAACAAAGTTATATACATTATGAAATTCAAATTATTTATGAGGGCTATTTTATTTAAGGTAGCTTATATTATTTCTTGTAAATAAACAATAGGCATTTTAAAATTATAATTAATATTAGTAAAAATATTTAACACAATTCTTCCTCGCTAATGTTATTAAGGCAATATCCCAAATACTTTCAACCTCAAAACATTATCTTATCACCAAAGCCATTTTAGTATCAAATATGTAAAGTTGAATAAACTATAATCAGTTAATCAGTGATAGGCTGATAGCAGTGATAAGGTAAGCGGAAGTGACGCGAGGCGACGCTGCTTCCGCTCGGAAGCAACAGCCAGCAGCTTCCTGTGCCTTAGACGTCAGACGAGGCCGTATCGGTGCTGCCCTTCCGCTTCACATATCGTTTGTCATTTTGTATAAGGCTATGTCTGGTCTACTATTCGGCTACTTCAAGAATGCTACAAATTCAGTTGTGTTTCCTGTTGCAGAGTTAATTAAATATAAGGAAATAAGTATGTAGAAGAAATGAGCAAATAACAAACTAGCACATTATCCGCGGAATAAAGTCAGTTTTTTTGTATTGATTTGACAATGAGTATCTTAAATTAATGACTATTATTCATATTGATAAAAAAATCTCTCATCCAACATTACGTGTGAAATTTGTAAATTTCCTCCATTAGTGAGTTCATATATAGAAGATAGATATATATATATATATATATATAATGTTCTTGGGTACTCTAAATAAGGCTAAAAAAATATATGACTTTAGATAGCCTACTTCTTCGTAGAAATTGTTACGGTTGTAGCAAAAAAGACGCGTAATTCTTGTTTAAATTATCACAATAATTATACATTAAAATTACGATTATAAATAAGAAGACATATTTTTTTAAATTAAGCAGTAGATATATTTAGTACATACGGTTACCGAAATAAGGTGGAAAAAAAACATAACATTTATGATATAATTAATTGAGATGAGATTAATCAATTTGGAGATTAGTCAGTTTAAACATTTTTAAACTTACTTTTCTTTCTTAGGATGTCACATTGAAATTAACTTTATTAAATATTTGTGTAAAAATATAAAAATGTCTTAATTTAGAATCTTACAAAAAGATATTAGGATAAGAAAATAGTATTAAATTTTTTTACAAATTCATTATCCTTTGCATTTAACACTCATCCATGACAAATTAACAGTGATTCACAGAACGTGTATTTATTTTATGAGATCAGTGAAACAATCTCATGCAAGTTGAAAATCATGTTTCGTCATCTTTGTTATAGATAAATAATAATTAATAAGCATGACCATCAGATGTAAAAAATATAATAAATGGAATGATTCATAGGCAACGCAAAACCTCACGATGTTTACGCATCATATCTACTTATCCATATAATAATATATCTTATAAAGCGTCAGTAGCTCAGTGGTTCAGGTGTTGGACTCATGATCGACACGTTAGATAGGGCTTGAGTTCAAATCTCAGTCACTGGACTACTGACATGGACCACTCCCAACTCATGTATTTATCTTAGTTGGAGGGAAGAATAGGAATACTAATAGTTTGTAACCCAAACTAATAGTAATCTTTAAAAAAAATATCTAACATTAAAGGCCTATACATTAAATACAATAAATGTTTTCTAAAGTTTATCAGATTTTAAACTTAAGCACCAGTGCCATAGGTATTCTTGGGAGGAAGGAGAGGGATTAAATAATGTTTACTGTGTGAAGCCGCTTGCTTTGCTGTATATATTGAAAGCCGGTATTAAGAATACTCTTTAAAATTATATAATAAGTATTAGCGGCCAATTTTCTTTCAAAATTACTTATAAACAAGTTTTCTGTTCTAACGAGATAATTTGATAATAGGAGAAAATTAAAAATATATGACTGACGTTAAATGTTACTAACAAAAATGTTATCCTTTAAAGAAATTTAAAATCATAGGAATTAGGATACTATTACTAAGACTTCCTAAAACCTGTCTTGTCTTAGAATATCAGTCATTTTAAAAGTAATTATGCATAATGCAACACTCGGAGCAAAATGATAATTGCCTACAATAAGAGTGATTCACATGAATTGGCAAGTGTGCAGTATGCAGGCCACATGTAGTATCTATGCAACGAATTAATATCGTCACAGCGGAAGTAAAGGGAATTATTATAATATCTTAGTGACTCAGTGCGACTAATTGGCTACTAAACAGTCGTTGACACTTGTTTTATGATAAACAGATAAACATCTTCACTTTATGGCATCCATACATACAAACTTTCACATTTATAATATTATTGGGATTGTCATTTTCAAAAAAAAATATTTCGAGTATTGAACAATAATTCTAAAATAAACTAGAAAAATGTTAATTTATCTATAAATATAATGCAGCATGCCAAATGATTTAATAGAGTGAACATTCTCCAGTCAGTCCCTGGTCATATTTAAAAAAAAAAGTATTTAAAAGTTATTCTACTCAAAAATATACTTAAAAATGTT
>JAOPUB010035457.1:0-10545 GCA_027564055.1 Neptis clinioides
TACTTCCAGATCGTGGTTGATGGACAGGATCGATAGGTCGTGAGTTCAGATCCCAGTCACTGGACTACTGACGTGACCTCCTAACACAACTCATTAACCACTAGCTTCTCTCACTCACCGATCTGGAGGGGAGAACCAGTTGTTATTTACTGCCTATGAAAATGAGAGTCAGGTGGTTTATATTAAATATAAATTTAAAGAAATTAATAGTCACTTATTAATTATTTGGCTAGAATTACCGCTCAGTCTCCGCTTTTTCATTACACACGAAGCTGGCAGAATGTTTTGTGCATAAGCATTCACAGCCATAACATATATTTTTTTTTAATTGTGAGAATAGATGACGTGATGAAAAGAAATAATTTCCCATATAAAATATTAATGGAGTGTCGGAAGTGTTTATTTATGGCCAATAAAACTTTATAGACCTTTAAAAAGAAGATCAAACCTCGCTAAGCTGAGTAACAAATAAGTTTCCACTAGAATATCTTACTAATATTATAAATGTGAGTGTGTGGCACACATATAGTTTGTAACCTTTTTATTTTTACGCTACGCCTCAGGAGTGCAGGTTACCTCACGATGTTTTCCTTCACCGTTACAGCAAGTGATATTTAATTTCTTAAAAAACACATAACTCAGAAAAGTCAGAGGCAAACAAAAACGCGCGGTAACTGAAACTTCGCAAGAGAACCAATAGCGAGTGACGCACTAAGCGCAATCAAGGTCATACTCATACTTACGTTACACAGATTCAATCTTAATTTAAATTTCCTTTATAAACATTCAAATTTGGAATCTATTTTCTATTTCTTTTCTAATCTTAAAATAATTGGTTATCAATTTTGGCTGTTATAGAATAGAATCACAATTAGATTAATTAGAATTTACACTTGCTAAATATTCAAAAAATATTTTTTAAATATTTATATTTCAAATCGATGTTCAATGTTAATCCCTGGAACTATAAATTAAGATAGGTGATTAATTTTGGCCATATAACATTAATTAGGGGTGAATGAGAATGGTACTACTGAGCGCTAAATTTTAGTAATTAAATATCGATATCTACATAACATCGATTAAAAAAACATTGTATCTGTTCGATTTTTTAAATATGACAACATCGTTCAGTACCAATTGGATTGACCAATCGGCACACATATATCAACTAATGATTCCGTTAGAAAACAGGAAAATTTTACAATGTGAACTTCCTTTCCAAGCTACCGGAGCTATCCCAGTAAATCGGAACTTATGGACCATGGTAGTCCTTATACCTAATTTTTATTAAATTTTGGGCTCAGAGATATGGGAAAATTATCATTGTGCTTTTTTTTAACTTTTAATCATTCAATTAGAATATAGTTAAAAAATTAGTAAATAATTTCCAACCTCCTAAAAACAATAATTTTCAAAAAAAATTTATATTAGCATCTGTTTTATCACTAACTTATTTACTTGAAATTCAAATAATTAATATTAGTTTTTTTCAATTCGTTTTTTGGGATACAACAATTTTTGAAATTTGATAAATAAACATATATATTATTGAATGAAATTATATTGTTAACATTTTGCAGGCCTGTGAATGCGAAACTATTGCTGATAATTCTTGTACCATTTTTAAACTGTGTTTTCATGCAATAAATAAATTTGAAAATTTTGAATTTGAGTTATGCATATCTAGTTTTGAGTCTATTAAAAATCCATGATTAATTGAAACGATATTAAAATATGTGAATAATAATGATTACATGATATCGAAAAATATTGTACTTATCCCCTGAACAAGAGAACACGATGACAACACTCGTGACAATATACAGAGATTTCTGTATACTATATTTAATTCAGCGAAGGTTAGGTAAAGAGTTAAACTTGGATTATGTATTTAGATACTAGGAAATTTAGGTAATAGCATCATCGCGTTACGCATATGATATGTCAAATAGTGATTGAATGGCAATAAATTAGAAGTTATCACCATAAATTTTTTTTAAATATGTCACACATCGTCTTTAAACTAAAGTAAAAAAAGCACAAAATGAAGGTTTCATTTTGATTTTGAACTAACTGCAATTCTTCAACCTCACCTAACCATTGCAGTATAAGTTTGGCAATAATACTAGCTGTATTTCCCCTCTGAATCGTAATCCCGATTCTTTGGGCTAAGAATGAGCCAGCTCTCCTCCCAACCATTAATTGTGTAAAATGAGAGAGAAATATTTTTGAAACCTGATTAAAATCGGGGTGAATCTACAATACACTTATAGCAACACAGTAGTGATATACCGAGTCACCGTATATTGTATCGAGTCAACTCTCTTCTTGGCACGATCCCGCGATTCGAACCCAGTACTCTAGTTCTGTGTTGTATTAATTGCTGAATAAAGTCTAAGAATGGAATCCAGAACTCAGGAAAACGATTTACTTTTGTTCACAATCGTACAAAATTTCATGTTGGACCACTATTACTCGACTCGAGTCACCGTGTACAACATACATTATCCTGGCTCGGGTACCAAAATCCAGTCGAGTCGAGTATTCGAATCAAAATAAATTGGTTCTCGAGTGTGCGAGTCCACCCCTATTGGGCACATCACTAGAACACAGTGTTATGCAAATGTCAATTCTTATTCTGTAGGCTTCCAGTTTTGTTTATTTACTATTTAAGAAAAATACCATTAGTATCAAATAAGCTTTTGTTTTTATTTAGTAGTTAAGTTAATCAGTAAGTATGGCTCAACGGGAACGACGCGCCAATGCTGGCAATCGTATGGCAAAACTGCTGGATGATGAAGAAGAGGACGATTTCTATAAAACTACTTATGGAGGTTTCCAGGATGTAGAAGAGGATAAAGAGTATATGTAAGTGTTATAAACACTAAAGTATAGGAGAAAGAAACGTTGTTGTGTTTGTATATTACGAAGAAAACCACCTGCTTTGGAACTTTGGAGGCCAATATCAACTTGAACGAGACATTATTATAGATTTCAATTACCACTCATAGGGATATGCCCGATTCTATATCACTTATATGTATATAACCTCTACTTAATATTTTGATCATACTTGCATTTAATGTGGTTTTAAATTTAAACATTACATGTAACTACATTAAGTACTTTTTCAATAATGATTCCACCCTTTCTATGTATATAAAAGAGAATAATAACAAAAACAATAGATATTTTGTAATAACTTTAGAGTGTCAGAAACACAACTTGTGCTATTATTTAGAGTGAACGAAAATTAGTTGTGTGGTGGACCTAAACAAATATAGTTATATATAAGTATAATAGTTTATAAATGTAATCTTTACTTTAAAAAATTCTAATTATACAATAGGCTTCATTATTCTAAAAAAGTATTAACAGTTATTTTACCTTTCAAGGAAATTAATATAAATCCTATAATAAAAATTGTACCACATTTTAACCTTATTATATGTAATATATCCAGTGTATAACTTTTGGTCTGAAAAAAAATAATATTACGCATTGTGATAATATAGTATTGATAATATTATCCTTAAAATTTACTGGTTTAACAAAAAGTAGATGCACAAAAGAAACAATCACAAAATGGAATGCTTTCGCCTCATGCATCCTGCTAAAAAGTCACTTCTTTTCAAGGTTAAACATTAAAAGACTAGCTATACTATAATAATTTTATGGTTTATTCTAGACAAGAGAAGGAAACTGATGATGTAGTTGATTCAGATTTTGATATAGACGAGAATGATGAGCCTACTTCCGATCAAGATACTGAAGTTAAAGAGAAAAAGAAAACTAGTGCTAAGGCTTATAAGGTAATTTTATATTATTTTTAAAAATATATTATATTATTCTGAACATTAATGTTTATTATTTAAAACAACATTTTAGGATCCCAACAGAAAAAAGAAATCTGAGAAAATTAAAAAAGTTATAACCAAAAAGCCAAGGGAACCAAAACCTAAAGAAGATTTGGACAAAGAAGAAAAACTAGACAAGAGTATAATAGATGCATCTATAGGTATATTATAATTATTAAAATATTTTTTTTTAATTTGATTTTATTTAGTTATTATTCAAGGCTGTGTTTCCACCAGAGGTTTATGAGGATGTGTAGTGAAAAATTTGCTTGTAGAGAATCAATAGAATTGCATACCTCGCTCAGAGATTTTTTTTTTAATTACAGACTACTAGATTCCTTTTCTCCCCTCATACTAAGATAAATACTTGTGTCAGGAGTGGGCTACTTATATTAGGTTGACACCAACATATCTCCTCTTATATCTGGTGAAAACACAGCATTTAGGGATAACACTAGATAGTAAATTGTTATCTGAAGTATAAACTGAGTTAACTGTGTTCTATTGCATTTACATTTTTTCTTTCCTACAGACAATGGCCACACATTATTTAACGTTTATTATAGAACCACATTAATGCAATATTAGAGATATATTTCATTGCACATGAGATTGCCATGGCATGTTTCCTATCTTTAAAAAACAGTCTATAAGCAGTAATAATTTAGATGGCGACTAACAAAAAAATGAGTTTATGAACTTAATATGAGAAAATCCAAACAATAGAAAAGTGATTGAAAAAATTATAATATTATTATGATTCATAAAATGAAGCGAAACTTCTTAATCTAATTGTAATAACCTGTAATTTCCAGAAAGAAAATCAATAAGACAAAGTACAGCAGTGAAATCGGCAGAGACACAACAGAGAATCAAAATCAGATCTGAATTGAAAAAAAAGAAACCAAAGAAGGTTGAAGAAAGACCTCTCACACAAGAAGAGCTTTTAGAAGAGGCGCTTATCACTGAAAAGGAAAATCTGAAGAGTTTAGGTAAAAGATAAATATTTTATGAATTTATAATTGACTCACTTTTCAATCCATTTCATTCTTCTTATGTTCTTCCCATAGGTTTATACAATTAAGACTTATCAAAAAATGTTCAATTTAGTATATGTTTAAATTGCTAAATAAAAACACTATAAATGCTATGTCACTCTGGCATAATGTAGCTTTCTTGTGGTAAAAGAATTATCAAAATTGGATTAATATTTTTAGAGAAAACTCACTAATGATGACGTTTTGGCATTGAGTTGGGCATATCTTTTTAATTCTAATATTGATGGCAACACTATATATACTATGTCACTCTGGCATAATGTAGCTTTCTTGTGGTAAAAGAATTATCAAAATTGGATTAATATTTTCAGAGAAAACCAATGAATATGTGATGCTTTGGCACTTATACTGGAAAAAACTAATTAATTTGTTATGGCACTTCAATGACCATATCTTTTTAATTATTATATTTATGGCAACACTATACATACTATTTCACTCTAGCATAATGTAGCTTTCTTGTGGTAAAAGAATTATCAAAATTGTATCAGTCATTTTAAGGGGAACCTTCACTTTGCAAAATGGTTACATTATGGCACTTAAATGATTATATCGTTTTAATTATTATATTTTATGGCAACACCAAACTCGGAGCAATCAAAACAACACCCAAAAAATTCAAATCGTTTCTCTTCATATAATAATGAATATTCTGATATATTATTTATGTTTAATTTCCAGAGAGATTTGAACAAAGTGAATTAGAGAGGAAAAAAATTAGACCAATCAAAAAATCTATTACCGGACCTATTATAAGGTAACAAATATTTTCATCTATGTTTACATTTTTAATAACTAGTCAACTCTACTAAGAGCAATTTTTTTTTCAGATATCACTCATTCTCTGTTCCACTAATAACTGAAGTGACACCGGATGAGAAAAGTTTAACTCCGACTTTAGATATGAATCTTAGTGATATTATTAAAAGTGAGGACGGTAAGAATTTATTAATAAAACCTTTAAAAATTCTGTCTTATTAAATTTTTGTTTACATATAACAGTGTATTGTTTTTATATTAATATTTTTTTAGTTTACAAGAATTAAATTAAAATAAATTAATAAAATATATCATATATTCATAATAATTTTTTATTGTAATTTGTTTTTCTTGTCTTTTATTGTTATATGATTTTTTAAAGGTTTTTTTTTAATTTTTCCCAACCAAAAAAAGGTACCTACCATAGAAATAAAAAAAATACAAAACCTGTCATAACATTTTGCAGTTATGATCTTGATTTCATTGTTATTTTTTTTTATAAATTTTTGTATCTTTTTTGGGTATGTGTTTTTCAATTTAATATTTATAAATTTAAAAAAATCTCTGAAAAACTATTTTTTTGTTGAATAAGTTTTTAATTTCTATTAAAATACCAGTTTTTCGATGTTTGATAATTAAAAAGAAAAAAAGTACAGGTCTTCTAACACCAGGGGATTTAAGCGATTCTAATACAACAGTGAATGAAACCAAAATGGAATGTGATGAGCAAAAGAGCGAAATTAACAAAATTGATTTAGATGTAGTTGGACCTGATGAGGAGATCAGTGTTGAAGATGTTACTATGTAAGTTTTTCTTTAAATCTTTTTTGGGATATATTGACTATAATACAAGCCTACGCACCATTTGTCTGTCTGTTAGCGATAATCTCAAAATGTACTGAACACATTTTGATGCGATTTTCGCCAATAGGCAGAGTCTTACTTGAGAAAGGTTTAGGTGTATAATTTGTTTAGGTTTCGAGTAAATTTAATGAAAATTACAATAATTGTTAAAAAAAATTGGAAAAAGGTGGACTGCTAGTAATATATATTAAGACTTACATATGTACATCATTACTTATGTGTTCTATTTTTTTTTAATTTACCCACCCACTTAATTTAAAAGTAATTTTTCAGTATGTTCATGCAATATTTACTCTTTAGACTTTACCTTGGCCTTTGTTCGCTTTTTGCTTTAATTTATGTACTTTTTTTGTTTTTATATAAGGCCAGATGATGTTAGAATACAATAAAGTTTATGTACAGTAGTGTATAAATAAAATTTATAATATTATTTATGTTCATCCAGTAATATCTAATATCATGATAGACCATATTTTTAAAATCGTCAAATGGAAGTTTTTATAGATACCGCTTTTGTTTCCAGAAAAGATGAGAAACCGCCAAAAGTCAAAGCTAATGTGAAATGTCACGAAAGAACGTTGATATCCTTTGAGAATGACATCAGGGATAAAGCTTTCAAAGCGTGTTTCCCTCAGAGAAAACCAAAGCGGCGACGGGAATTATTGTGTGCTGTTACTAAGTAAGTATAACTGATACTCCTCTTCAAAAAGTTTAAAACATCCAGATTAATATATCATTTGGTCTGATTCTTGATTAAATCAATCCTCACTTGAGCATAATTTTTCTGTGGTCGGCATTACTAGTATTACTAGTGGGAGAAGCCCTTAATAAAATAAATCGTCAAACAAACAAGCAAACAAATCGTAGGAATTTAAATATGCAAATTCAAACATACTTTCTTCCATAGCATATCAACATGCTTCACCTTTCTTTTTTTCTTACATATTGATCTAAAAAAATGATATTTTTGGTTCAAAAATAAACTTTGAGATCGACTAAGTATTCATTACATATTACATTACATACATTCATATATTTTTTTTATTTCAGGAGACCTGCCCGGTACATAGATCCAATAACAAAACTACCCTACAGAAGCGTTGATGCGTTTAGAATAATTCGAGAAGCCTATTACCAACAGTTAGAAGCTAGAGGAGACAGAAACGACCCCAAATTGGCTGCTTGGTTAAAATCTAGACGAGCTCACACTGCTTCGTCTTATGTACAAATACACATTAAATAATATTAATATTTTTAATAATAATCATTTACATAATTTATTTATATTATTTTAGTGCCTTTTGTATGGATTTCTTATTAGAGTCCATAATTACTTTATCTATTCTCTATTATTTATAATAATCTAAATTTTGAATGGATCATCCATAAATCCAAATCGAATCTAATTTATGTATAGAAATTTGTGTATCTAAATATACTTTCAATCTGAAAATCCAGGCATTTTTGATTGAGATCGATTACTAATGCTAATTTAATCTAAGAAAATCAAACCAGAAATTAGTAATAAACTTTATTTTAAATAAATAATTACAGTAGTCACTTAAAGATAAAATAAGATCCAATGTCTGTACAAGAATTGTACAACTTATAGTAAAATGTTAAAATGACATATTTGCAAAATGTTAGATGAATTAAAAAATGAAATATATATAAGAAATTTTATCACTAACACTCGTATTAATTAGGTACGTAAAAATACTGTTATTTCCATCAGTTTCTGTTGTGTTATAAATCTGCTGTAAACGTTGGGTTTAATCTTAAATCTGGCACACTATTCCTTCTAGGTATCTTCTTCAACTCACTCAAAGTTATTAACCCTGTTGCATTTGCGTCTAACCTCGAGTGATACTTGGACGGATCGGTTGTAGGCAAATACGGATACTCACTCAAATACGTCTGCGCGTTCTTTATCCTGTTCTCAAGAGCAAAATCATTTAACTGCGACACTGCCATTTCATACGAATTCAGCTTATCAGCTACGTTTTCCATCGATCGGAACGTTTCCAAAACAGCTTTCTTATTAGGTATTCCCCTTAAACTTCCTTGACGACTCAGTCTACCCTCCATTACATCTTCGAAAAGATCATCAACGTTAAACTTCTCCGATATCTTAACTAATTTCTTATTTTGAATCTCTTTATCCTCTTCTTGCATTTGATGCCAGATTTTCGCAATTTCTGTCGATGGCATTGACCTGGATTTTTTGATGTTACTTCTTTTACGTGGTTTCACTTCTTCCAGAGATTCAGTAGACTGACTGCTTACATACGATTCCTTTTTGCTTAATTTCTTTGTTTTCTTTTCTTCCCTAAGTTCTTCTAGTGATTGAAAGAATTTCTTCGCCATTGTGAAACGGTTTTTATATTCTATATGAGCCGATTCCATTTGTGGTTGAGGTTTGTCCTCATTTTCGGGCTCTTTGTCTATGATTTCTATTTCAATATCGGAGAGACTTAAATAGTTTGTATCTTTGTCTTGGTTTGATATAACTTCGAAATCAAAGGAACTATTGGCACTGTCATTACTAAAGATTTCGAAGCTCTTATCTTTTGATAATGTTTTTCTGCGTTTATTGATAGCTGCATCGTTGTTGGTTTTTAATGGTGATGCAATGTGTAAAGGAATTTGACTAACTGATTTACTCGGCTTAATAACAGTTCCTGTAAAGTAAAATAAATTAGATTTAAGTTAATTCCTATACATTTTTTTAATAAACGAGATTTTTTAAATTATTTTTAATAAAGTATGTAAAATTACCTTGATTTGAACTGGAAATATGCAGGTTTGCAGGAGACACTACAGAATTTGACCTAGTTATATTTCGTCCTGGACTAGTTTTGTTGGATTTCGAAACATCTTCATAAAGTGTTATAAAGTTCTTTACATTGATTTTTGGTAATTCTTCATACGATTTATGTTTTTCAAAATCTTCATCAATTGCTGTAGCAGTCACTTTATTAAATATATCCATTTCAGATTTGCTTATAGATTTCAACTTAGATTTAGACGAAGGAGTTTGTATTTGGTTCTGTTCGTTTAAATCCTTTATTGTTTTTTTAACGTAATTACTTGAAATATTAAATTGTGTGTAATTTTTTGAAGGAGTATATACAGTTTCATCAAAACTTCTATTGTACATATTTTTCGTCATCCTTGCTAAAAGTTTCTTCATATTTTTAAACTTCATATTAATTAAATATCTAAACTTTAATTATTTATAACTATAGAGTTATTTGTGTTTGCATCAACCCGTTTTTTATTCATCAATTCCTCTCTCAAGGGTTGCTTCGAAGAGATTGCTTTAGCAATAAGGCCGCCTTTGCATGCCTTTGTAAATTTGATTTGTATCTGTTTACGTTTCTTTTACTGTGTGTGCAATAAAGTTTAAAAAAAAATTAAAAAAAACAACTTTTTTTTTTTACTGTATAGATAAATTTCATTAGAAAAAAAAAAAAGAGAATTATTAAATCTCTCTCTTCTTACAAGAACAGTTCTATTCTCAATATTATACAGCGAGATTGTTTGTTTGAACGCGCTAATCTCAGGAACTACTGGTAAGAATTGAAAAATTATTTTTGTGTTGGATAGTCCATTTAATGAAGAAGGCTATAGGCTATAAAACATCACGCTACGACCCATAAGATTGGAGCATAACGCAAATGAATTCGTACGGACCACTTTGTGTCTACTCTTTATATATTATGAATAAAAAAATTACTGTAAATTACAGTAAATATATGAATTTATATTATTCTCTCTTTCTCTCTCTCTCTCTCTCTCTCTTTCTTTTCATAACTTAAATGATGCAAAAGTTTGTAAAGAAGTCTCTTATTTAATAAATACATTAGCTTATTACTCTTTCACATAAGAAATAATGGACGAATTTTGATGAAACTTTTTAGTAATATCTATATATATAAAAGAAAGTCGTGTTAGTTACACCACTTATAACTCAAGAACGGCAGAACAGATTTGGGTGAAAA
>JAOPUB010035468.1:0-10544 GCA_027564055.1 Neptis clinioides
AAGGGACGCGTGCCTCTCACTCGCTCTCATTGTGAGCGCATAACGTGAGCGGAGCGTAACGCAGTTTCTTGAAGTGAGGGCCCGTGTCCGCAGCAGCCCCGCCACCTGACGGAGGAAGCCCGCCGCCCGCGATCGCGCCCTACGGACACAAAAATCTACGTTAAGATCGCGACAAAGTATGCAAATAAATCAAAGTCTACGTCATACAATGATAATGTAACAGGATATCAAGTATATATTTATGCCATATACAGAGATGTTGCATCATCAACCTCATAGCAATGTGGCACATCATCTCAGTGTGGTCACGTGTGCGAGTGGAACAACAACACTACGGACACCACAACATGACTAATAGTATAAAATCAAACGAGCAAAATCGTGTCGTAAGGGCGAGCGAGAAATCGTTGCGGGTGCGGGCTTCCTCCGGGTGATCTTTTACAAAATAAGTAAAAATAAAACACTTAACAGACCAAATCAAACCGAGTAATATGTTCTATGAATAGTGAAACCTTTATGCGAACGTTTATCTGAGAACTTCAGTAATAAGCAAATCATGAGGTGGCAATAAGTTCGTCATTAAAAATAGTTGACAGGTTTTATTTATTTTTATGTATGTTTCTTTTTTATAATTTAGAACCCATATTATAAAAAAGCAACAAAAGAGAAAGCAAATATTAAATACAACAAATGTAATCATTATAGAAGTGAAAAAGAATTAAATGGCCTTGAATTATACCGGAAAAATACTTCACGCATTATCAGTCGATAGATAAAACTTTTTTTATGTAACTTAATCACTAATGCGAAGTTTTGCTCCCAATTCGCCAAGCGTGTTGTGCATTAATTTAATGAGTCATCGCATAAAATTAACCGCGTTTGATACGAGAAAGTTATTAGTTCAACTGCACTGTATAATATTATATTTCCTTAAACGTATTTATTCCATTACGGTTTTTAACAACCAGCTCAGGCAAACAACTAACAATTTGTACACAAAAAATATTCGTTAATTACGTTTTTATTTTTTATACAATAAAATTCCTGAATAAAAAAAATTAAAACGGAAGTAGAAAGATTCTACGAGATTCTACAGTTAGGAACGTTATCCTGGTTGCTGGACTTTGCCAATAGATGGCGCTGTCAGCTATCAACACTGATAACTACTAGACCGCTAACATTATGAGTTGATTTTATGAAATCTCAATAGATAGCGTTCACAATAATATGGTTGATGTAATATATGTTGTGTCATGAACTCACCATCACGCAGGTCCCCCGCCTCGACCTCGGCCAGCCCGTCGGACAGCGCGTCCAGGCCCTCGTTCTCGGAGCGGCTCTTGTCGTGGTCGCGCTCCCGCGTGCGCCAGCCGCCGCGCACGAAGTTTGTGATGTTGGCGCTGGGGTCGCTCAGGCAGCGCTGCAATATATACAACAGCACAACTGCTAATTACCTACACACATCTCAAACATTAAACTGTATGTCATTTTTTTTACACACTGATAGTACAATTACACTTGAGCACATGTAAAAATTTAAAAAAAATAACTATCGAACAGTTGAAAGAACATCATCTTCGTGTTAACTAATAAACATATCTTATTCCTTATACTATACTACTTTTCTCAACTTCAGATGTACCAAAACTAAAATCTCACTTAAACTTTTAGATATTTTAAAGGCATATATACAAAAATGGCGATAAAAAGAATAAGCCATCAACTGACATTTAATCATATTAATAAGAAAAACTTTAATTTCATACAAACATAGTACAGTAATACACTATCAGACTTGTAGTAGCGTCCGTGGTCTAATGGTGTGATCGCGATTTGTACGCCGGAGGTCGTTTGAATGAAGAAGAATCAGGGACAACAAATTGAAATTGTTGTTTCTAATGACTTAGTCAATGCAGGCTGATCATCTAATTGTCCAATAAGTAAGATGCACCCTGCATCGGTGCTGCACCTGATCTCTCCCCGGTCGTGTCGCACTCAGAGAGTGAGGGAGTAGGGAGTGCTCCTGTGTAGCACCTGCACTTGACCACTATAATATTCCAGCGAGTGTGGCCGGTCTGTTAATATGGGATTAGATTTATGATAACTTATAAACCGTCCATTTGTAAAATATCAGTATGATGATAAAAGCATCACATTTATGGCAAAGGAGACTGATGGTGAATGTACGTGCAGTTTGTTTATCAGAAGTGTCTTTCATGGTTAAATTCACTTAGGTTCTGAATCGGTATGAGATTGTGAATATTTGCTTGTTGTTACAATATTCAAATCTATAGAAGTGGCAGATATGTCGATATGTTTCATCTTATCGGACTACTTGTAATCTCAAATAATAAGCTTATGTACTTTAACATGTAATAATATCTATTCATATCAAAAAGACCATTTAGTTCAAAATTAACCAATTAAATACCCAATTGTAAAGAACCTAGAACCTTTCGGAAAAGAAGGATACTTGATCCCCTGCGAGACTTGGTACTGTCACGTTTTTAGGCTATTGTGAATCTAGCGTTATTTAAATCTATCAACCTTAATAGTCAATAGTACATGGAAATGTGTTGTAATATATAATAGATAAACGTTAAACAGTTTTGTATAATTGATTCAGTAACTTTAGTGTATACTGTGTATACTGAAGAAGATATGGCTATGGCCCATGATAAGTGTCTCTCGAATATGATATTTATATAATACTTGTTGCGAGGTGGATTATCAATAATATAAGGTAAAAATAATGAGCCCTATCGTGCAGCACGAGGTGGCAATGGCGTGCGATTGATTGCTATCACGAATAATTAAATTAATATCTGCATTATCAGATAATGTCTAATCAATAACGATTTTCAGCAAATTCACACTCATAACTGTGTTTCAATCAATAAATTTTTGGTACTTATAACCCATTATATACTTATAAACCAATCGCAAAGGTTGTACTCCCTGACTTCCCGGCTATGTATAGCCGAGGGTGAAGTCGCGTGCAGGTAATTGTTCACTCCACGTCGCGTCGTTAAGGTTATTTATAACCAATGAACTTATTGCCATGTGACAATTTGGCAGTTTGGTCGGTGTATCAGATTGTTTGTTTCCGTTTATGGATTCTTTATACATTAGCGGGTTTACTATTAGGATGATAATTGACAATAAACACAAAATTACAGGCGGAAGTGCTAATTATATTACCATTAAAATACCTATTTAAAATATATTATTCAACGATTTCGACAATATTATAAATGAATTATGTTACTTATAACGTAATTTTTTTATTTTAGTAAGATGTGTATTTAGAATTTGAATTTATTGACACTTTGAGCTGCCTTTCTGTCTGATGTCTGGCCGTCTGCATAAACATTAGAGTGAATTAATCATTCTTAGTGACAACTAACCAATTATACATAATAGTTCTAAATGAAGCTTAAACTCATATTGTAACAAAGTTCGACAATTGTCATACCTGGTGTCTATACAGGAACAGCTCATCAGGATCGTCCTCCCAGTCGCTATCCCACAACTCGGACGCTGCCAGCCCTGGCTCCGAACTTGGCGTGTGAACCCCAGATGTACGCGGACGAGATACCGCTACCTGAAAGTTTTAAATAAAAAGATAAATATTCATAAATTTTACCTAATGACAAGTGTAATATATTCACTGTCAAGTTTTTATTTAGGTTTTTATACTCTTCTTTTTATATATCGATCCTTGGGCAGGCGAAATTGTTGATTAGGTGGTAAATTATGATGGTAATCGTGGCCCTTACGTTAACCTAGGATATTTAAAATAAGCTAAAACTTAAACATGACATTGAAAAATAATTGCATTTAGTAATATTTACCTCAGCATGTCCCTTTCCACCTGGTCCCTTCATGCGCACGAACTCGCACCTGGCGGCTGCGCCCGCGCCGCGCCCCAGCAGCCCGAACGACATGCGCTGCGCCACCTTCGTCGATAACGAAGATTGCTGCAAACACCAACCCCGAACATCAATAATGTCTTGTTAGGAATGTTTAAATTTTTTTGTTTTAAGATCAAATTTTAAAGATTTAGGTTAGGAATTTTACAATTGTATGACATTAATTTTACAATAATTATTTTCATGAAATTTTAGTTTTTGGAATATACGTATCAACGAAAGGCAACCAACAAGTGATGTAGGTTAATACTAATAATAATGTTACATCAAAACTGCAGAGTCACCTCATATCTGACGCCAACGCTTTCACAAAGAAGCAATAATCCCACTCGGATTATAGAAAAATCCATATTTTATTGCGCTACTGCGTTCTACTTTTATTAAATACTCCCGCCCTCGCTTCAGATGTTCACGAAAATTACAATTCAGATGCTTGAATAGTCACTCAGTAACTGAAGCTTTGTATCATTGGATTAAAAAAAGAAAGCGATAAAATGAGGAAGAAAAAGAGGAGTGGGTGTAGTAATTACCAAAATCAATTGCGTATCATACCTGAGCTTATTCGAAACATGCATATAGTTAATCAAACTTCCGTTTCTAAGTATCAAGTACCTAAATGTTAATTTGTATGGAACACAAGTCACCAGTCCTCATTTTTGGTATTAATAAGATCAGATTTTCTCAGTTCGGATCCAAACCTGTGGGTGCACAAAGAATAAAGGACTGATTCCTGCTGCTATATTGTTGACCCGGTGACCTGTAGCCTATACACCGGTGATCCACATACAAAATAAATTAATGTACATGTAATGAGTAGGCGGTGATGTTAGAATTTATAAAAATATATTTTATTCTATTAGGGAAATGCTCCCCTCCTGTGGGTCGCAGCTTGATGTTATATAGCCTTAAGCCTTCCTCGATAAATTAACTACCTAACATAAAAATAATTTTTCAATTCGTACCAGTAGTTTCCGAGATTACCGCGTTCAAACAAACAAACTATTCATCTTTATAATATTAGTATACATTGTAATGTTTTTTTTTGTTTTATGTGAATTAAAATCTTTTATCCTAAGCTAACATTGTTCATAACTGCAAATAAAATCCGTTTAGATTATACAGTTATTAATGTCATCAACAGTTATCGGCGCGCCTACTAAATATTAATGTGTCCTAAAAATATATATAGAGACATAATGTGTGGAACAATAATAGCAACAAAACAATGGTCGCGTGCCGTCGCTCACCGCCGCCGGCTCGCTATGTAAACATCATACCATCTGTCTGATTGTCTGTATGTGTTGCTTGTATTATCTGATAACGTTTCAATCTATACTAATATTTGAAAGCTGAAGAGTTTGTTTGTTTCAACCCGCTAATCTCAAGGAACTACTGCTTCGAATTGACAAATTCTTTTTGTGTTGAATAGTCCACCTATCGAGGAAGGCTATAGGCAATCACGAGAATAAAGTCGCGTGGCATGGCCAGTTTGGTATATGAACGAACATTGAATTCCAAATTCAGATGCCCCCGCCCTTCCAATTTCACCCTGATGTTATAAACTGAAAAAAATTATAATCAGATATTTCTGTGCATAGTAGGTTTGCTTGCGCTTTATACACAACAAACAACATTTTACTGAAATATTCTTATAAAAATTACCTATTTTAATATTTTTGCGTAACAAAAATTCTATCACCCAACTGCGCAGAAACTGTGGAATAATAAAGACGTATTTCACATATTAATGGAATATGTCTGGATTGGGTCAGAACGAATACAAATATTTGATTTTGTCTCATATCTTCTCCGAGTTCTGCTGAGGAGAAGATGATGTAGTACAGCCAACGAATTTCTTAATCGACGAATTTAAATTTGTTTTTTTATTATTATTGCTAATATAGAGTTGCTTATTCTTACGGAAAAAACCCTAAATAAAATAAAAAATCAAAAAAATCGTTTTATTCTTATAAAACGACTTTTGAATCGTCCTGAGTTACAAACCAAACAAAGAGTAGAGAAACCAAACAAGAATCCTATAAAAGCAGCTATCTACCCTACAATAGTAAGATTGATATAAATTTTAGGTTTAATCATTGAATTAAAAAAGTAAATTATGATAAGTAGTCTGCGGTTAACAACAACAAAGCTTAGTCAACGCATTGTTTTGAATAAAGATGTCAAAAAATAAATATCTCGCTTACTTAACATATGACGGTAAGAATGAGGGCGTTCCAGTTCCGAGAAGGGTGTAGGTTCAATCCCAGTCATAGACATTTATTTCGGGTGACGACCCCGCCGCCGACTCCGGAGCCCCGAGATCGCGAACGATGGGTAATGAAGCCTTCACAGAGCTTGCTCGTCCTACTTTACTTCACTTTTAGGTCAAACATATTCCATGAAATCTTTTATATTCTTTATACCTTAAAACAAATTCGTTACCGATTAACATCGTTTAAAATTAAATATTTTTCTTGTTAATGTTTCAAGAGTCTAGACCGTATGGCTTGTTGTGTTGATTGTGATTTACAATTCAGATCAAGTACTGCATTACCATACACTACACTGTAGAGGCTATGAGTGGTTCAGGTTAATATAAATTGGAAACAATAACAACTACCACTCACGCATACTTCTGCATAACAACTATAATGACAAACGATAATATATAACATGATATGCACAGAGATTACAGTTTTGCGTTTAGTACGTAGCAACTGTAAAATCTAATAGAGGCATGCGATTATTTTTTTATTACAATTACTTCCCAGTCGATAAAGTTTCCTACTAAATTAGCAACTCATTATAGCTCGACACAACTTGATATGTCGGACCAAAATACCAGTAAAGCAGAATTCAAATGAAACATTATGATTACATAGTATATTGTATCACAATATAATGAACATTGTAACAATAATGAAGACACAGGCACGTGGCAACTCGCAGAGTATTTAACACGGCTCCATTATTTTGCGGCGACGACGCGGCGGCGTCGCGACGGACTTGTTGATATCATCCCCTCCTCCTCCCCCGCACACCACCAGGCTCCACTGCGATCCCGAAACTTCTTAACCAATCAATATATCAACCCTCCGGCATATTCCGTTAAATCACCCCGTCAATTATTTTCCAATAAACTTTTACAATACACAATGCATTAAAAAATATCTTATATACTCATACTAACACGCCTAAACTGCTCGAGAAGAAACTCTTGTAGAAGTTAAGAATTTTCAATACTCGAGATTCTTTTTCAATAATACTTTTTAGGATAGACTGGTCCTGTGACCACGAACACTGTAAGGTATTCGATACGTCAGGAAACTAACTAAAATGCTTAACATGCGATAATTATATCATTGAAATCTAGTATCCTAACTAATATTATAAAGCTGAAGAGTTTGTATATTTTTAGTTTGCTTGAAAACGCTAATCAAAAACTACTGGTTAGAATTCAAAAATTCTAATTGTGTTGGATAGTCAATCGTCAATATGGTCGGGAAATGCGTTAAATTTGTGGTTTTTTTTTCTGATTCTGACACTTACATAAAATGATCGAACATTGAAAAGACTTTTGCGTTTCTTTTTTTGCACCTCAAGCGACGTTTTGTTAGTGTCGTAATTCCCAAATCTTTAAATAATTTATCATTCGACTCCCTTCTTTTAAAAATACCAGGTTTTTGGAACCCACATGGTATTTTGTATGTCTTTCACTGTGAACGGTTTTGTAAAATATTAGTTACACAGGTCTTCTTTGTGAAATATACAAATTTCTAAAGTAAAGTATAATAAAAGCTCTGCACGTAAAGTGCTCGTAATAATGTTTAACATATATATAGGTAAAGTCAATATGCGAGCGTGGTCGATAAGTGATGCACACGCAATTGAATGGGAGCAGAGACGCCGGCAGCGCTCGTCCCAGTTCCTGCGACACCCGTCCTTGACCTCACGCAAATTCATTGAAAAATACTTGTTAATTCACAATATTATTATCCAGAAATTCATAGGCAAAATTACAATTCCCATACCAAGTAAAATAAACAAAATTCTAAAACAAGCTTTAAAAGGTACCTATGCTAGAAATTGCGAATCAAGAAATATATAATTTTTGTAGCATTTTTTACTATTCTTATGTCATAAACACTTACCTACTGACTGTATGGTTATATTGAATTGTCTTTCAAAGTTTTTTATTGATCAAACTTACAAAATAACTAAACCTTAGTAAAACTTTGTTTCATTATATATTTTCATTTTGATTTTGGTTATACAAATATAATTAAAAGATGAGATATATATAATCCTTAAAGGAGACCTTTTAAGGAAAAATATGTCATCTTTTCTTTCAAAATGTAAAAAAAACTGACGCAATTAAATACCCTACTTAAATATGTCCCACAGCCTATCCTATTATGTTGAAGATAAATAAACACAGAATGAAATTAACCTTTAAACCCACGCTTCCATCACAATTAATACTAAATTTATGCAAAGAGAAGAGAAACCGCATTAAATAATAAATGAAATGACGGGCAACTTCGTCACAGGCCATAAGTCCTAACGATCCCGCTGGAGCACTGTGGGGTATGCTCTATGGTGGGCGTTTGGCTTTGACGTCACAGACCACTCTACAGTCTCAGACATGTGTATGATAAAGATCAACTTCTTTCATTTCGTCTTTTCGTACTATGAGTTCTGATACAAACTCCGGCAACGACGAACATATAAAATCAGTAGTAGGTATGTTAATAGACGATCCACGCTCCAAGTATATAAACTTCAAAATTTTGTTGAATATTTTGCATATAATAAATAAACAAAGTGCTTTCAAAACGGATTGTGATTTGTGGAGTATAATCCAATGCAATACAGAGCAGGTGGCTCAGTATTATTTATGCAGTGAATTCCCCAGCTTCATATTCATTGGGCGTGGGTAGTGTTTAAACACTTCATTATCTTGATTATCTTAGCGAAGCTGCGAGACGGCAAAACTTAGCAGATCAGCTTAATTACGCCCACTATACATTTAATCCAATACGCATTACATATATTTATATAACAAATCAATTACCATATGGATAAAGGATTATATTTCTTACATCTCGTATTTCTTAATGATGGGAATTGAATGGTACACTATTTTACAATTTAGGCATTACTACACTAGCAAAACGTCGTTTTAGGTGCAATAACGAAAGGCTAAATTCTTTTCAAACTCCGATTCGTTTTACGTAAGTGTCAGAAACCGAATCTTGAAAACGATTTACAGATTTTATGCAGTTTAAATATAACATTGCTATTATTTATTGTCCTATTAGATTTACAATATAGTTATAAAGCAACGCTTCCGTAACTTAACCTCACTTTTTTATTTTCTTATTATATCTCGGAATCCGGCAATTTCATTGATGAACGAGAAAAAAAAGTCGGGATCTCAACTTTCATATAAGTTGCCTATCTTCTTTACACTATATTTAATGATCGCTACTTTCAAGATATGTAATCTCTTTACGATTCCATGCGATGTACTCCCGTGGGCACGTGTAGCATGTCGTCACTCCAGGATAATCATTATCCCTTTACACAAACGATTCCATTGTGGTTGTGCGTCACCAATTATCAACAATTGTAGTCACATACCAAATTGTATTATTCTATTTTAAAATAAAATATTCCATGGAAATAAAATAATTATCCGCAATCGGTATTCACGGCTGAACCCGACGTAAGGTCATGCAGAGTGTAGTAGACACTAGTGAACATATTTAGCTAACTCTGAATAGTTTAACAGTTACACAATAATGTTTTTGTGAACTTTGTTAACTGCAGCAACGACCTTCTGTTGAGTCTCACATTTTGTTAAAGAAAAATATTAGTTTAATAAGCACGTGGGCTTCATTACAATCAGAAAGCTTTCCATTTTATCGATATTCACATCCCCTTCCACATACTGATTAACTAATTTATTTCCAAGGTTCTTTACTTCGTTATCCTGTTTCTTATCTGCCTCACTTATACGTAGCACACCGATTAACGCAATAATAAATACTTTTGACAATGATAAACCATATAGATAAAACTGGACTATCTGTTTATAGTATTACAATAACTGCTTTTTAATAAATGCATCTGCATGTATATACGTCCGTCCGTCTATTTGTTTCGGCCAATCTCTGAAACCTTGACTGATTTGATCAGCACTTTTACTGGCAGACAACTGATGTTACATAGAGGTAACATAGGCAAATATTATACAAAAAAAAGTTGAGTTCCGCTTAAAATACTGTAAAGGTTATACATTTAAAATTTAGGAACAACCAATAAAATTCCTCAAAAACAGCATAACGTAACGTTTTACATGAGGTTGCTCATGACGTCACATATACGGCTTAACAAAGTAATGACTGCCTTATTTGCTAAAGCAAAGATATATTGCTATCCAACTTAAATAAAAAAAACGTGTCCATTTATTTTTCTTCTAGTTTCCATATAACATAATTAGCCAACCCGCGCGATTTCATCCGCGTGACACTCCGCTCCTATGGGTCGTAGCGTTATGTTATATTGACTAAACTTTCATCGATAAATGGATTATCCACCACAAAGATA
>JAOPUB010035487.1:0-10539 GCA_027564055.1 Neptis clinioides
GTTATGTGTGTTTTAAGAAATTAAATATCACTTGCTGTAACGGTGAAGGAAAACATCGTGAGGAAACCTGCACTCCTAAGAGTTCAACTAAAGTTCTCAAAGGCGTGTGAAGTCTGCTAACCCACGCTGGACCAGCGTGGTGGACTATGACCTAACCAGAGGGGAGTCTCCTCCTGAAGAGGAGACCCTGCTCAGCAGTGAGCCATTTACGGGCTGTGATGATGATGATGATGATCGTACACAATGCATCTGTTTTGTCTTAAAATTTTCCATATTTTATTAAATTAGGCGGGAAACTTTTTGATTGGACAAAAGAAAAGCGCGCGTCCGCTGTCGCTTGTCATTAACTAAACAAATACGTACTAATGTTGCCACTAGAAGAATTATTAAATCTTTGTGATTGCAATACCGTAAAATAGGGGGAAGCAGAATCGTGGGGGACAATCGAAAGGGGGGATAAAAACAATATTTTTATCGATGGCTAATATTATTACTAATATCAGTACCATGTACGATGTCATTCTACTATTTTAGAACAGTTAGTCAAAAACAGTTGTTAGTCACTCATATTTGTGACCTACATTAACTTCGGTGTAAATAAATATTGCTTTGGTTTTCGATTAAAGTCAGGGGGGCTAACTCCGGCATAGTTTTCTTAAAATGAAGTTTTGATAGACCATATCCGATAAATTTTTGATCGCAATACAAATTTTGAGGTATCATTAAAACAATGATTTAATCAACTTTTTTATGCAATTTTCATATCTTTCATAACTATTTTTGTTATTGATATAAACATACATTTTTAAAACATGGTCTATTGACGGATTTTCCCGCAAAAAAGGGGCAAATCCATACATACAGTAAATTCTTATGAAAGTCCTAGTTATTTCGATGAGATACACTTTAAAAATATGCGTTTATGAATAATATACATTGCACGTATTCAGTATAACAAAAATAAAGTAAAAGGCAAGAGTTATGTCAATAAAACCATTTTTGGGGCAATTCCAGCAATTTTAAGAAGACAGGGGTGGCAAACATGCTAAGCATGGCAGTTAAGAGTAATTTCTGATTGTTGTGAAGTTTGTAGACAACTTATAATCTACTAGAAATTACATAATAAAGTTATAATACCTGAAAATTCTAGTACCTGAGTATAAATATTCTGTATTTAATAGTTTTTTTCAAACATGCAAACACTACTGAACGTCAATTAATAAGTTTTGTGGTAGATGTTAGAAAAGGCTATGGAAGGAGCTAGTTAGGACATTTCCTAAAATTAAGTTTTCACAGATCAGTCTCTGCTGACTGGGTTACATTTATTTAGTTATGGAGTTAGACACACAAAAACAATGTGTTTTCTGTACTTAGATGTTTATTTAATTATTCATTAATGTTACAAAAAAATATCAACTACAACTCAATAATCTCTGTCTATCTTAAACTAATTTAAAAAAAATCTTTTGTACTTAATTATTTTTATTAATAAATGAATATCAACTAATGATTAAAAAATAACCAATTTATATATTAATTATATATTAATGTCAAATAAGTAAGACGACATGTAAGAAATTATTACAAAAATGAAATCAAATAAATGAATTTAAAAGAAAGTGATAAAAAACAATAATACTATAATTTTAAATTATATAAAGTAACAATAAATGAAAATAATAAAAAAATATAATACTTATATATTTAGCAAAAGTAAACCTCATCATCTTCACATGATAAAATAAAGTTGTTTAATATTTGTGTATCATTAAATAAATCGATTTTTTTTACTATAGATAGATTAGGAACGTCATCTCGATCGATTTTTTTAGTCATCTTAAACATAAGTTTTGGTTTTTTAATAGTTTTATAAAATCTAACGGAGTAATAGAATCCTTCGTCTGTTAATCTACTATTCTCCACAATGCCAACATAATAGGTCCACTTGTTTTTGTTAAAGTACCTTACCAAAACATGGTCATTGATGGAATATAATTGATTTTTTGTCTTGAATTCACTGTCATTATTCTTACATTTATTCCTTAAATTAAATTTTTTGTGTTTTATTTCGGTCTCATCTTTGTTATGTTGACTCTCACTAGATTCCAACTGAACCTGATCATGGCGGTTGGGTATTATGTTTTGACAAAACATTGTAATAAGGGTCATCAGAACTAACATTTAATATATCAGAGTCACTATGATTGCTGCATGTACCAGACACACTAGTAGTTGAATTCGATATGGAAACATCTAGATTATTTTGTTTTATTGATTTAGAATATTTACAAATTCTACCAAGGTCAGTTTTATTAAGGTCAAGTTTTTTGTTTTCTTTTCCTTTACCTTTCTTACCCTTTCCTTTAAATCTCTTAACAATTGGTAAGTTTTTGGCGGATATTTTAATTGAAGTAGCATTACTGTTTATTATTTTATTTTTTATATTAGTTATCGTTTGAATTCCTGAAGGTCCTGGTTCTGATACATGATCGCAATCTGGCATAGTAGCGTCTTTTATCCTGACGTCGGAGAGAATTTTTATTTTATGAGTATCGGATATATTTTCTTGCAAACAAAGAGGTAGATGATCGAAAGCTTTTACAGAAAAAGGCACTAACTGAGAGTCACTTTTGGATATGTTTTTCAAAAGAACTACTTCATCTGTAAGTTTAATTGCAGTGTTAGTTTGTGTCTTAACTTTTTTAGCATTCCTCTTGTTTTGTTCATCTTTTTTAAACTTAACTACGTCGTCGTGTGTAATAACTGCAGCACCTGGTGCCACTTTTCGTTTCTTCGTTTTTAAATAGCTATCACTAAGTTTAACTTTCTGTAGCAGTAATTCTTCAAAGGAAATATTTCCATCTTCACTTAAATTCTGTTCTAGATTATCTCTATTATTATTTTTATTAATCAACGTTGCATCATGATTGTGTTTGTTAAGACAGTTTAGTGCAATTAATAATAATGTTTTTGGTTGCTCTTTATGCAGGCTTTGTTGCCAGTGTTTTAACTGTAAGGCATTGAATATACAAAGATCTATTTCATTGCGATTAATTGGATAAATCCCTGATTTTTTAAAACCGTTTCGGATCACTTCTGGATTTATTTGTTTCCATATAGACCCAATTAATTTGGAGAGCTCTTTTTTTGGCAGTGCTAAGCCTATGTTCATCCTTTGCCATTTTACTAACTCCACATCCCATTTATCTTTAAAAGATTTTATTACTGAAACATCTAGCGGTTGTAAAATGTGACTAGTGTGGGCTGGTATTTTTAGTATGGTTATATCAGCTTTTCGAGCTTCCTCAATTATATTTAACCCAACGTGTGTTGAGTGGCCGTCATAAATTAATAATATTGGACGTTGATTTCCGACTATAGACAAAAATGTTTTCTTAAAAAAATTTTCGAATACCTCACTCTCCATCCAGCCATTTTTAGTAGCTGCGTATGTTGTACCTGGATAAGCATCAGGATCAGTCCATTCATCCCATACATTTTTGCCCTTAAAAATAATTAAAGGGGGCATCTTTTGTCCAGCCGCACTAGCACCCAATAGGACTGTTGTGTTGTCCTTTCCAGGCGTAGAAGTGACTCTAGTTGCCGCATAGCCTTTAACTCCAACAATCTTAGTTTTTGAAGGATCTCTACATAAATTAGTTTCATCTAAATTCCAAATGGCGTGGGGTTTGTCTTTTAAGCCTAATGTTATTATAGTTTCTTCTAAAAGATCAAAATAAGGATAAACTACATACGGATCTATGGCAGTTTTGCGAGCATACTCCACAGCTTGGGGTTTTTTAATAGACAAATTGTGGCGTTTTGAGAAGGACACAAACCAATCTTTTCCTGGTCTTCCGTTTTTGAAAGATGCAGATATATTATTTCTATCAATATATGCACCCACCATTTCTAAAACTTCTGCTCTAGTCAATCCGAAACCGTATTTTTCCATAGTGTGGAGGCATAATGCAAGGTTTTTTTCAACTTCAGAAGACAGACAAGTTTTTCTGCCAATATTGTGTGAACTTCTTTTTTTATGAACATGATCCATAATAGTCATTCTAGGGATATTATACTCCTGTGAAGCCTTATATCCACTTAAAACACCATTTTGTACTGCTAATATAGCTTCGCGCAATTGATTTTTGTCATAGGAAGCTTTCTTTGATTTTCTTTTGTAATTCCGGACCATTATGGTATATTTTGTACTCTAATTTAACTGAAAAAAAAAATATATTTTGTGTTAATGTAAATTAAAGAATATTATATGCTTAAAGACACAAATAAATCATTTATTTTTAAATAAATATCATAATCAAATAGCTATATTTTCAATATCAAAAAGCATAAGACAACATAAGAATAATATAATTAATCACATTTTCTTTAAAATTACATACTCGTATTACAAAAGGTTTACGATATCTGAAATGGGGCAAATCCGGTATATGACGATTTAGCCCCACAAATATGTACGGAATTCATTCACTTTAGGACTTTGAGGTTACTAATATTTCACATTAAATAAATACGGTATTTATAAAGTTTTATTGCAAAATATTATAAATTACATAATAACAGACATTGAACTAGGAATTATATATACTTTTGACTCTGTAAAAATCATAGATTTATATTTACCTTCGTTTAATCGGCAGCATAGGTAGCTCGAGTTTCACTTTCTGAACACAACTAACATTTACGCTACATTTTATCTTTTTCTATGCACAGTAACGCCATCTTGGTGATTTAATTAGAAGTAACAGGCGAAACTGTTTTACCGACGGAATTATCAATGACACAGGTTAATTACAACGTACGTAATTCCAAATAGACGGTTAAGCCCCATAGACGGAGTTGGCCCCCCTGACCTTAAAGTTAATTCTTCTGTTAATTTAGTTCAATAAGCAGTTATTAAATATAAAAGCATGTACACAATAATTACTTTTGGTGGCTTGGAGGAAAGATTTGTTTGTTTGATGTGAATAAGCTCTGAAACTATTGGACCGATTTTGATAATTCTTTCACCGATCGAACCTTTACGGGTAACATTGGCTATGTGGTGTTGCCATATTTATAATAATTAAAAAGTGATGGCCATTTAAGTGCCATAGAGCGGCAATTCTATAATTTGGAGAGTACTAAACCGACTTTGATAATTCTTTCGCCGATTGAAAGCTATACTATGCTAGAATGATATAGACGGTGCAGTGTTGCCATACTATGAAACCAATAAGTCATCGCCATTATGTTCCTACTGTGGCAATATTAAAAAGTTAGTGAGAAGCAACTACTATAATATTTGTGACGAAAAAAGGCGGTGCAGTGTTGCCACATGCCACGGATTTTAACGTATAAATTGATCTTTCAGTTCGGTTCGTTCGATTCCCAACACTCATCTTAATTGACAATGTAGTCATATAGATTATAATTTTACTCTAAATACCCAAAGCGAAGAGCAGGCGCTAGTTTTAAAATAAAAATATAGGGAATAGTAAGAAAAATAAAGTTTAGTCGCCGGGAAAAATAAAAAATCCTATTGTGATTTAGAGCAGCATTCATCATTAGCATTCTTGCCACCATTCCACGCGGACAAGACTTATATTGCAATGGTTAGGTAAGTACATTCGTGTACTCACCTAACCATTGCAGCTAGTTAAGAATAGGTTTCATTTTGTGCTCTTTTACTTTAGTTTTAAGATGTCACTTTAGTTTAATACTCTCACTATATTTTTCTTAGAAATACGAACACAACGAAAAAAGAATTGAAGTAATTGGGCGAACATGTACATCGATCAATTTTTATTTATATAGAAAATGCAAATATTTGTGTTATTGTTCCAGTTATTTAGGACTAGGTGATATAAACAACGCAGTAGTCTCACTGCTACAATCAAGTGAACAAGAACATCTCGTGTTGGCCGCGCAGTTGGCCGAGGCGTCTGGACAAACGAGCCTCGCTGCTCACATCCAGGAGAAAATTTCGAAATTGAAAACTAAACCAGAAGAGGACTTGAAGACTTTACCGTCTAAAATAGATGCTATGAAAGAAATGGTTTTAAGAGATAGTTTAAATGGTGATAGTCATGTCAACGGTGACAGTCCTGATAATGTAAATGGTGATAGTCATGTCAACGGTGACAGTCCTGATAATGTAAATGGTGATTCAGAACAGTGATTGTTTTTAAATCGTTGTACGATAGTGATTGCGATTTTAAATAATTTAAGTTATAAATATTTGTGAATGTAAGTTATTTAATAATAACTTTTAAAACTTTCATGTTAAATATTAAATAACAGTTGGACAAAACATAGTTCAACGTAATTCCACTTAGGGTTGCCATACCCATATTTTAGCAGATAATAATACTGTGGCTGGATGAAACAAAAGCAATTCTTTTTCCTTTATTGCCATTTAAAAGAATGTATTTCATGAGTGATATTGTTTTAGGTTATTAAATTTCAACTCTATTCGTTTCTTTTACTATTTACGCATTCTTTCAAATCTCTTACACTAGTCAGTATTATCTATCTGTCCCTCTCGTCCGTTCTAAAATTGACTGAATTTTAATCTGTCACGTGACCTGTTTCCTACCAACAATTTTGCTAAAATTAGGTAGGTGACATTTTTTGGTCTTAATTTTTTAAATTTTGTATGGTATTAAATCAAGATCAACTATTTGTATGTGTTTATTAAAAACTAAACTGGCAATACCAAATTTTAAAACCAAATCGAATCAATCGGTTCTAATAATTTAATGTATTTCATGCCATGTATCGTTTACTCATTTTACTGTTACGCAATTGTTTTTTTGTACCTGTTATAGTTACTTTAATAAAACATGTCTGCAAGCATTTACTTTGTTTTAATATCTTTGATCTCACTAGCGACTATAAAAGAAATCTCAATTCAAATCTTTACGGATTACGGATCCGAAATTTTAAGTTTGTACATAATTTTGATCTGATTAGTTTACGCCAGAGTCGCCAATATTATTAATATGCAGACGTAATAAAAAAATGTATGTAGTTTAAAAAAAAATTGTTTTACTACATGCTTTTATCTAAATTCTACCAAACCGTCATCATTACTGATTGTTAGGTGGGAAGAAATATTAACTGTGGTAGTTGACAAAATAAAAAACATTTAAAATAAATCGTTCAGTTTAATCATTCATTCATTTAAAATATAATCATAATTTTTTTTATTAATAAAAATCCACATTAAATTGGCATACATTTGTGCATAATTAAAATTACTTGTACATGACTCGAGGCTATTATTGCAAATAAACCAGTTAGTAACTTAATTTGGTTATTTACACAAACTCCAAAACTAAATTAAGAGGCACCAGTTTAAGTACGTTAATAATACTAATTACATTATTAATGTCATTTACAAATATGTCAATACAAGGTTTGTTTGATCATATTTAACATAATCTCAGTAAACTCGATACAATGACATTTAATGGAAAGAAAACAATGTAAACAAACGGAATTTCTAGAATGTTCTGTACGTGTGACGTCACTATATAACGCCAACAGTCAAGTTAATCATGAGCTAGGTAATAATGCAAAATACAAAATAATCATAAATTTAGTGATTCTGTCGTTATTCTTAATAAATGCTCAAGGAATGTCAAACCAATTCAGTCTTAACGTACACTAATTTAGTTATCAAAATCACATTAAATAACAAAAAGTCCAGCTTCTAATTAAATAATATTATATAATAATGAGTATTTGGTTATTATGTCAAGTTGCTCGCGGGGTCTTCGTTCTCTCTGTCGTCCGACTTCCCGCGCTTTTTGCAGATGTTGATCAGTTTCGCGTTCATTTTCTTAAGCTTTTGATTCTCCCTCATTACGTCGGTAATTTGTTGGTTCTGAAATTAAAATAACATTAATATTATTTTGAGTCGTGTAATAAAACAATAAAAATTCCAAATAAATACAACAGTGAGGTTTGTGTATGTTCTAAAGAAGACTGATGTAACTAGTGTAATATTTAACAAAACCGTTCACACGGAAAAATATACGAAATAAATAATACCATATGGATAGTGTATTTTATTGATAAAATCTCGTATTTTTTAAAGAAGGGAATCAAATGATAAATTATTTTACAATATGGGCATATTACGCCGCTAACAAAACGCAAAAATCTTTTCAAACTTCCACGCATTTTACGGAAGTGTTAAAATCAGAATATTAAAGCAATTTTCAGATTTAATACAAGTTATTCAAAGAAAAATAATTTTGTTGAAATTACAATAATAAAAATATTTTTTTTCAATGATTATGAGATCAATTAATTATTTAAAGCAAAAATTATATTTCCCGTACCGGGAATCGAACCCGAGCCTCCTGGGTGAAAGCCAGGTATCCTAGCCACTAGACCATACGGGATATTGATATCAGTATGAAACTAATAAATTATATGAAACTCGTCAAAGTGAAGATTATTGTCATTAGATAAATGTGAATTAAAGAGAATTCGATGTATGTACCTGAACTATAGCACTTCCGGTCGCTACGTATACTGGTGTTGCGGTGACAGCTAATAGTTGATGTTCTAGCGACGCCTTTGCTTGGGACAACCGTTCCACAGTCTGTTTTAACATAATACGAGAATATTTATAGTAAATATATAAAGAAACTAATTTTTCAATATTATTATATTAAAAAAAATTTACATAATGGTCCATCATTTAAGAAAATCAGTTACTACGTGATACCGCGCCAACTTGCTAGATGGCGTTGTTTTATAAATATGTTCGAATGACCTTTGACTAATGTTTTGAACTTACTTATATGAATTGATTTTTAAAAATACAATCAAATATCCTACAAATCTAATTCAAAACAATATTCGAAATTTCATTGATTTTGAATTTAAAAATTTTACATAATGTTTCATCATTTAAGAAAATCAGTTACTACATGGTACAACAACAACATGCTAGATGGCGCTAACATAAAAATGAACTGTATTTACATGTAGTTTAGCAGCCAATATACTACTTGAAAAAAATACTAGCAAACCCGCTCTCGCTTCGCTGAGGTGACATTTTTCTAAAATTAAAGAGGCCTAGGCTACTCTTTACAATATTATGTGCCTATCTATGATGCCCCGTTCAAATTGGTGCAGCCGTTTTTTATAAATAACAAACATAAAAAATGTTATATCTTTAATATGTCAGATACCCCAATTTTATTGATTAGTTTGATTAGCGCGAAATTTGGCATGTAAATCACAATACATTGAACAAACCAAAACCAAATGAAAATCAATTGTATACTTACCATTTTAAGTCGTTTAATTTCTTTAGAGTGAGCATCATCCACGTTACGTGTATCGTCTTTTTCTACTTTGTAACTCAGGAAATCTGAAAACCAAAAATTATTTACTTATAGAAAAACTTGCGTTAACGGTATTCTATAAACGTCTATTAACTTAAACAGGAATAAAAAGTCGATACAATCAATTAATTAGTGTTAAAAATTTTACCATCGCTAGTTTCAGTGGAGGCATCGTTAAGAGTGGTGGAGGCGGGAGGGCGGTTCTGGTCGTGCAGCGTGCGGCGCTTCTTGCGGACTGTCTGCGATATGTTACTCATTTCTTGATACTCTTCCAATGTTGCCTGTAATACATAGTCAATTTTGAAAGTTGCCATAAACTGAATATTATTTGATGTGCATATTCGACGCAAAGATAAAAATTATTCCAAATAACATACATGACATGTCGCCATGACATCATTATTATTATATCACGAGTATATATAGTCTCAAATATAACCACCAGAAAATAAGGAGTAATATTCTACTCCAGCCATCATACTACTGGTCTGCGTATAATCCGTCACCGTCTTTTTAGTTAATAAAATATTATTGTTTATAATATCACCAAAGCAGTAAAATACGACTGAAATTTTAAATTACTTTCAAGACAAAAAACCTTATTATTAATATGAATAATATTATAAAGGTGCATCAAATTGATATTTTTTTGAAATTCTAAGACATTTCCAAATGTATATTTATTATGTCGTACAAAAACATTAATTTAAGATATGGCCACATAAAATTATTAAACTCAAAGCAACGCAAGGGCGAGTTACTAGTTAAATATAATAGACAGAAGTGATTTATACTATTTTATGAATAAAAATTAAGTGAGCTTAGTTCTATACCTGACCACTATTAGAAATCAACAACAATATTAAACTTTACAGGAACAATGAAGTTTGAAGATATTTGGACATGTACGGCTCGTAATAGATTAGATAATACTTTTTAATATTTATATACTAAAGAAAAGGAATATGCAAATCATACTAACCTCCAAGATTGCTTTAGCCTCCTTCAACTTGCGGCACTGCTCGTCCCTCTCACGCAAATACTCGGCGCAGGTCTCGCACTCCTCATCCAATTCCCTGTACTTCTCCCTCAGTTCTTCCAAATCTTTCTTACAAGAGGATAGTTCAGCTTTTGTTGCTTCTAGTTCTTTGCTGAAACTTTATAATGATCA
>JAOPUB010035497.1:0-10539 GCA_027564055.1 Neptis clinioides
TTTGAAGAATAAAAATAGATTCAATGTCCGCGGCCCTACCCCACAGCAATATACCATATGACATAATGCTGTGAAAGTAACTAAAATAAACAAGCCTAGCAGTATCGATGTCAGTCAGTTGTCTTACTTTTCTAACCGTGAAGGCTGCCGAGCTGAGTCTCCCCGCCAAAGATGCTAAAGAGTTGACCAACAGTTAAATACAGAAGAAAGTTGAGATAAATTTAAACTATTTATTAATTCAGCCATTTTGTACTAAATACTATATAATATGATACACATAAAACGCCCTCGTTTATTGGTGTTTCTTAGTAAAAACCATACCACTTATATGGTTTTGGAGAAGTGAGCAAAGTGGTATTTTGCGATATATTTAGATATTTAAATTTTATTTAGGTGTATTTGATTACGTTCGTAAAGTATTTACTTTTTCAGTAAATCCCATTCTTTATTTATTCTTCTTTTTATTAGAGAAAAGTGTATAAAAATATGTTCTTTAATTAGTAAGAAGTAAGCATCGACATATTTTTTCGATACAAAGTAAATACTGAAACTTTGTCTATACATGAATTTATTTAATTATACCCAATTTCATGACGTGTATATTCGTAGATGACAAGTTCAAGCTTCTAACCCAAGGTTTTTGTATCTAAATTAATATTCACCGTACGTACAGTGCGTAGAGATAACGTAATTGTTTTTATTGTGCATGTCGTGGAAAAATTCTTTTGTCATTTCATAAGTTTGGGTAATTCTTTATGTTATTAAATATTTTTATTTATTAACTAAATGTAGATGGCGGAAAAAATTTTATATAGTTATTTAATATAGATTTAGTAACACCTTTGGATTTTTTATGATAATAAGATGCAAACGAGCAGACGGTCCACCTAATGGTAAGTGGTCACCGTCGCCCATGGACATCGCACATAAAAGATAGACACTTGTCAAGACAAGTGCGTCTTGCCTGGCGATGCGTTGTCACCTTGGAGGAAGAAAGGAAGGGGAATGGTCTTACTAATATTACTTATATGTTTCTTATACAATCTAATTTCGATAAATAAGCACTTACTTTATAACCTGGTTTAACATCCTTATACTTTTTATCCTGGAAAATTCCGTCAGAATAATAATAAAATATGATTACTGTCACAAGCGTCTAAATATTTTTATTTAGCAAGAACATATTGAAAATTAACATAGTAAATCGCAACTTGCGAAGCTAGGGCGGGATGACTATAATTTTATATCCACTATTAATTCTTTTTATTTTATTTCAAGTTTCATCTGAATCAGTTATCAAAGTGATCTCGCCCGCTAATTATTAAAGCTTTACCTCAATAATTTTCGAAACCAAACTAAAGATTTTCAACTTTATTAAAGGTTTATTTATGAGTACTGAACTCCGTGAAAAGTTAGAGGATACTTAATATTTTTATAAGATTTTTAATAATACATATTGATTATCGTAAAGCTTTTATATAAACTTTTTAATTTCCTGTGTATTGTAATATTAAATCGCTATGCTATTAGATCATTATCTTTCAAATCTAATGTAGAAGAGAATTTCCTAATGTTTTAATATATAAACGCTTTAAATAATAACCTTTGATTGGCTTGTGATAATTTTTAATTTATTTTAAAAATATCTGACTGTATTGATAATGACAGTACGACAGTACGATAGATCTGACAAGTAGTTTGATAACAAAAATAATGCAAGTTAGGGTATAGTTTAATGTATGCTAAATATTTCAATATCTAGTTAAGTTAGGTGTTATGCAGTGAGGTTGAGTATTAAGTCGCAAGTCCCAAGTACCATTTAAACTGCGAAAATCGTATCCAGTTTTCTGCAATAGTTTTTATATGATGTACATAACGTGAAATCAGAAAGAAAGGCAAACAAAACATTGAAAATGATTGTTTTGGCTATTATTGGTGTCATTAAAACCTTCCATATAGTTTTTTTAATCTCTTCTACATACAGACATTAAATAAAACAATTTATTTTATGTATAACATATAGAAGTATATAGGTAGCAATCTCAGCCATATAAGCTGCGTCGTTCCTTTAGGAGCGGGTTCGATGCCCGAGCGGGGCACGTGGCGGAGCAACACCCTCGCGAGGAAAAAACTGGGAGTACCTATATAATGAACTTAACATTGTTTACGTCTGTGTCTGTGTCTGTACGCTCTCTGTACTCTGTATCTGTCCCTCTTTAAATAGCTTTCATTTTATTTATACACTTTATACACGGGAAATGTTCTTTATACGAAAGCTTTAGTAGTAACTCTTTAATCAGAGTGTTGAGATATTCGAATTATTATTAGGAATTAACACTCATTTTTATTCTGTTTTCTTATGTCTGGAAAATAAATCCTGATATCTCTGATGTTAATAGATTATACGAGTATTTCTGTTATAACTAGATCTACAAGTATTCCCTGGCACCACTGCAAGAGCTTTTTGTGCTGGCGTAGCTTAAAACAATATATTGAAGGAAAAAATATTAGCTTTAATATTAAAAATATAATAATTTCTAAATAATAAATCTATTATCTATTTTTATGAATTTTATACCAAATGTTTAATCTTACAGGAAGCTTCTGTCTTTACGAATTAATAAATAGAAAACAATTAAAGTCCTAAAGAGCAAGTAAAAACGAAAGTACGAACCACCAACCACTAGGAAAATATCAATTTATTGATTCTTTATAATAAAAGGAGTAGAAAAAAATCAGAAGTAGGAGTTGAGATGGGACCAAATTAAATTCAGAAGTAGAAACAGCAGGAAAAGCAGGTGTAAGGACAGAAGCGAAACATTTAATAGAGAAGTATGAACCTCCCTGTGGGCGAATAAGCATTTAAATACTTTTCATAATCCATAATTACATTGAAACTATGACTCAAAAGATTTTCCACTACCTATCTTACTAAGCAGTTATGTCAAATACGTAGTTAAAATAGTTGAAATAAATTGACGGCAATAAGACAAAGCCACAAAACAATAATGATAAACCGACATTCCCTAATAAATAACTAGAAAATTGTTCTTTCCAAACCGCGTAACTATATTCTATGTGTTATTTAGTTCTTATTGCATTTTAATCTATATACATAATATAAATGTATGTTAACGAATGTCTGTACATAGCATTAATAGTTATCACGCAAAAACTACTGCACGAAATAAGATACGGTTTTCACAGTAATATTGCTGCAAATCTAACTTAAAATATGGGTTTGTTTCATTTTAATTGAAGAAGAAAATTATTAAAAAACACTTCGTAGGGTGTTTATGTTAATGATAAGTAAATGTTTTTATTTTTTCCATCTCCACAATAGTGCTGCGAACAATATAGGTATTGCTTATAATGCTCATTTTGAAATAAACAATAAATCACCAAATCTCGTTCAGATATCTAAATCTAGATCCAGATGTTCCGTTACGTAATGTCTTGAATATTGACAAATTCATTCAATGTGCGTCGAATTTCCGCTTTTTTAGTTTTTAGTGATATCACAAATATCAGTCAATAACGTCAAAATTTTACAAAATAACCTAATATAATACTTAGACTTATCAAAAAACAGTTGATTTTCGACATATTGTTGCAACATAAAACATTCAGACGCTAACTATAGTAAACATATTTTTTTTTTTATAGATATCCCGCGAGAACTCTCATTTTTCCCGGATTAAAAGTTGCCTAGTTATCGCTTCATTGAGTTACAAACATCCAAACATACATCGCATTTATTATATTAGTAAGATATTAATATTAATAAAAAAAATCATTTACTTTTGATCTACAATTCCATTATACGGAAGACAAAGTTTCTGTTTCTCACTTTATTTCAGGCCTTTCACCATCTTCAAGACATACCAACAGAATACGTAAATGTTTTCCTCTTTGAAATCATTGAAATTATAAATTTTGTCTAAATTCTCATTAGTAGAATTAGTATAAGTTCAGGAATTTACCTTTAACATAACAATTTTTATAGTAATCCGAAATATTGTCTATTTAAAGATATCCACCTACTAAAGTTTTTTATACGTCCCTATAACACTATTATGACATAAAAGATTTGCTGATACGAAGACGAAAGAGATTATTAATAAATTTATTTAAAAGAAAGAAAGAAATACTTTATTGACAGACAAACACGACTAATGTCCAATATATTATAAGTGTGACATAAATACATACAACGGCGTCTGTCAATGGGATAATCACTCAGTATTATAGGGAGGAGTGTATCTCCCAACTGATTTTCAGTGGAATCCCTCTGTGCATATGCATTTTATGATATATGATAAAGGCAGTACCATACTTTAGAAAAATACCACAAGAGTCTATATATATTCAAAATATAACTAAATATTATAGTGATAAAATATATATAAATAGAATAATAATATTATTTTAAAATATATATAATTTATTAATGTAGTTGTTATCTGTTTTTGTTTTTAATGTAAAAGTAAAAATATTAACAGGTGACAAATATGAATGGTCTATTTGAAAATGAATGGGTTATTTTGATAAGTCTGCCTGATTTGGGATTTTACCAAGTATTCCTTGAATTTTTATAGGAAAGCATGCGTATTCCGCAGCCAACGGTATGGAGGTAGCAAATCGTTCCAACATTATTTGTTAAATCTTTATTTAGATCACAAGTAATGATGAATTACAAAAATAAAACAGCAGATTTTAAAAAAGTGAATATTATCCAAATTTTTATTGTCCTTTCCTACAAATAAGTAATTTTCTTCGACACGTTCTAAAAAAAGCTTGCTAAGGTCATAGTTTGAGAGCAACATATGTTTATCATATTAACAGTGATAATAATTTTACTTCATGAAATAAGTAGGAATTCTAGAAATCTAAACAAGATTTAAATTTCCCATAAAATGCATGATGTAATGATATAAGTATAAGATGGACGCAGGATAGCCAGTGAATGGCAATGCGACCCCGAACGAAAGTACTTTTACTATGCTCGCGTGATTAGGGTATCACATTGCACATAGACTAGCTTACACTAGAGAAATATTTGCAATATTATTAACTATTTAAACCTAGACTGAAACACCGTTCTCCATCCTAGAATCCGATACAGTCAGAAGAAGTCAAAAATCGGCTTTAACTTTAAGCTTTCAAAGTTTTATAAAATTCTCTAAGAAAGGAAAATAACATTGTTATACTTTAAAATGCAAAATGGCGGAGGCCCACACCAACATTTTTTACATTGTAAATCACAATGTTTAACTAAATTTAATCCTGAATAAAAGTTACACGTCACTATAAGATATAAGTATATATTCGTCAGATCGTTGCTGATTACAATTAAACTACTTGCCAATATAATGTTATCAACAATGTTGCTAACATAACAATGTTTTTTTAAAAAAGAAAAAAAAGATTACTAGCACTTTGGATAACAAACTACTAGTATTCTTATTCTCCCCTCCAAGTAATCTGGAATACTTGTGCTAGGAGTGGGCCACGCCAGTAGTCCAATGACTGGGATTTGAACTCATGACCTATCGATTGTGACCGTGAGTCCAACGCCTGAACCACTGAGCTACTGAAGCTTAAACCTCGATCATGACTGAGCTACTCATGCTTCTTAAAAGAAGTAGTTTTTTTTCTCAATAAAACATACCAATGTCAAGCCAAGTGACAATATTATTTTTGAATTCTGTTTCTTAGAAAATTCATGTTATTTGAAATTACCAAATTTTTTAAATTTCTCATTTAGAAATATTTATTAATATATAACCGGCTCAGCATCCATCGAAGAGTTGTGATGATGATGATCTATTGCGAAAAGATCGAAAGGGTTGTCGATGATGATGAAATATAAGCGCAAGGTCTTAAATTATGATATTTCTATACTTTGAATTTAACTACACTTCAATTGACAACCTTTACCTACCCTACTAAATCCAACCTTAACCACTGAGCTACAGACGCTACATTAAGAGGTTGATAGAACAAGGTCGTAAATTGACAGATTATATTTATTGAAACTAATTACAATTCAATTCTTGCTTGTGTCATGTCAATGCAAGATATGAACCCAGGACTTTTCGGTCACAAATACCCTAACCACTGAGCTACTGCTGTTACATTGATAGATTGATAGAACGAAGTCGTAAATTTAACCATTTCTATTCATTCATCCTTAACCCATAAAAGCTAAAGCTTGTGTCATGTCAGCCCCATGAACATGGACATGAACCCACGTCCTTTCTATCATGAATCCAACGCCCTAACCATTAAGCTACTGCCGCTACATTGAGAGGTTAATAGAACAAAGTCGTAAATTACGCCATTTCTATTCGTTGAATTTAATTACAGTTCAATTACTAACCTTAACCCATCTAACTTACTTTAAGCTTGTGTCATGACAGTCCGATCTCTGGGATATGAACACACGGTCTTTCGAAAGTGAATAAAAAGCATTAACTACTGAGCTACAGCACCTACAATGAGAGATTGACAGAACAAGATCGTAAATTGAGCAATATTTTTTCAGTCATCTTTAACCCATCCAACGAAGCTAAAGCTTGTGTCATGGCAGTCCGATCGCTGGGATATGAACACACGGTCTTTCGATCATGAATCCAACGTTCTTACTGGGACATTAACCCAACCACTAAGCTACAGACTAAATCACTGAGCTACAGCCGCTACATTGAGCATTGAGAAGGTAATAGAACGTGGTCGTAAATTGATTGATTAAATTCAATTTTTTAGAATTCCGTTTTGTTTTTCCTACAAATGTTTAATTAACAAATACAGTATTTTCTAACAAATAAACTTCTAAAAATGTAGCTTCAGCCCAAAAATCCTTTCGTAGCATTCACTAACGTCACGTGACCTACTAAACTCCAAGTCTGCATTGTGGTACCAGAATATCTGATGAATTGTTACTTATATATAATTCTGCGACTGCTATATATCTTCCAGACTATTCTCGTAAATCCTTTGTCTTTTTACACTTAAGACACTTAAGTTGTGTTTTATCATTGTCAGTCTAAATTATTTTGAACATTAATATGGAGGTGTCTGGAAATAATGCAATAACATCTGGGTAACTTGATTTAAATTATGGAAAGAAATAAAGACTGTTTATCATACAGAAGCGTCAATAGCTCAGTGGTTCAGGCCTTAGACTCACGATCGACACTATTGATAAGTTGTGAATTCAAATCCGTTAATGGGCTACTGATGTGGCCCACTCCTAACACTAGTATTTAGCTTAGTTGGAGGGGAAAAAAGAATACTAGTAATTTGGTATCCAAACTGGCTTTGAAAGATTACTTAAAAAAAAATAGTGTAAGTTATTACAATTATTATGTCCTAGCAATAATTACGGTATAACAATTATTAAAACATGGAAATAATTATGATAAATGTAATTATGCTATTGGAATTGTTATGCCATGGCAATTACTAATTTATTGTTATTATTATGGCATGACAATAATTGTGATATTGCTATTATTATGACATGGAGACTATCACTTAATGGCAATAATTATTATTGCGTTTAAGTCACATGACAGTTACTGTGGCAATTATTATGGTAGGTATTTCTATTATAGAAATACTGCTGATTACCATAATGATAATAATTATGGACATGGCAATAATAATGGTATTTCAATTATTATGAGATGATAAAAATTATGTTATGACTTGTAACATATTGGTTAGACTCCTACACTTTGACTAGTGATGGTCAGAGTTGTATACAAAGGATCTCTTAAACCGATACCTGGTTTGCAAGCCCCAGGCAAAATTCGTTATCCTGTATGAATAATGAATATTTTATAAGACAAAGTAATAATAACTATTCTGATTGCGGTACTATCTCTAAAGCTGTTCTCGTAAAGCCAAGTTTTCTTTGTCTTTTTACATTTAAGACATACTTAAGTTGTATTTTATCATTGTCGGGATTTTATTTAGACATAAATACTATTATGTCTAGAAAAAATTCCATATACAATAAATTACTAAGATTTGTTGCTGTATGTACAGATTTTCTAAATTATAAGTGTAGGTTGAAAGTAGTTTTATTTATTTTGAAAGCTATAAAGAGTTTTTATACAAAACTATCTGACTCACGTGAATTCATCCGCATGATGCTCCACTCCTATGAGTCTCAGCGTGATGTTATGTTGCCTAAAGCCTTCCTCGACAAATGGACTATTCAACACAATAAGATTTTTTTCAATACGAACTAGTAGTTTCTGAGATTCTGAGAGCGCGTTCAAACAAACAAACTCTTCAGCTTATTAATATTTGTATAGATATAATCAAAAAAATAATATTAAATTTATCTCATTTTCCGATATTATTCTTAAAAGTAAACGGAATGATAAATTATTATGGCATAGCATTTTTGCCTTTAACTTGTGTGCAATTTATTACTCTAGAAATTATTACTGCTATAATTATAAAATGGCAATTATTAGTATGGCAATTATAGTCTTATGATATATATAAAATGGCAATTATAATCTTAGGATAAAATAATAAATAAGGCTTATTATTTATAGATGACAATACTCGTGACATGGAAATTATTATGACATGGCATTAATTATGGTGTTAAAATTGAGATGACAAACATTATTTATATTGGTTAGCCTCTTACACTTTGACTAGTGATGATCTGCGTAGTCGTTATCTCAAATTCCAGTCTATAGTATAACACTAATTATTATGGCATAGTAATATTAAATGAACCTTTAACTTGTATGCAAGATATAAAACACTAAATATTTCATGGAATTATTTATACTATTCCAATAAAACTTCGAGAATATTTCGACAACTTTTTCGTAGTTGGTCCCGAGACGGCTAACGTAGCGTCTGTACAATTTAAACTTAACTTATATTTTCTTGGCTCTGCCATTGGTAATATTTCTTCTAATCAGATTTTTAAACTTTTTTAGGGTTCCATATTATCTATCCACCTTACCTTGTCATCAAAATTTGGCTTAATAACTTCCTAAAAACAATTTTCTTTGAATTTGGCCTCGCTCAGAGTGTGTCTAATGAAACAATTCTATTAGTTCTTAATACATCGCTCGCAATGCATTCTCGTTTTCTAAATCTGGTAGAAACGCAGCTTTACTTTGAGCTTTAGATATAAATAGGACAGTATCATTTTCTGGACTTAACAATAATAGGTCATCTTACTTGGCACGCGTTTAAACAGATACAATGACCTCTGGTTTAACCAAATTTATGAATTACGATACATCAGCCAAAAGAATATTAGCCTCTATTAATTCTTATGCGAGAACTATCATAATGTCCCATTATTTCTATTGTATCCAGCTCTTGCCTTTAGGACATCCCAAACAAATTTGGGACCTTTAACATGCAAATTTAGGAGCCTAGAAGCTTGTTATTTTGGTAGTTATCCAGATTTTATTCTATTTATTCTCTTGCGGCTTTAGGAATTTAATTTATTTAAGAAATAAAGAAATTTCAATCCAATGCGCTCTGCATTAGTAACCATTACTGAACTTCCCTGGTTTCGCACACTATCTCTACTATAATATGCAAATATTATACTTATAAAGCTTCCTCTTGAATCACTCTATCAATTGGTTAAAATCTGTTGTTCTCTCTAATCTAAGCGTACAGATAGCGGAATTAGATCATCACCCAATTAAATTTCAGATATTTCGTTCAAATTACCCGTATCATTCGTATCCTATTTTAATAGTAATTCAAATTCAGTCGAAAATTGTACGTGTCAATATAATGAAGCATATAATTATTACCCGCTCGCTGTGTAAACCATTAAACCTTTAATCCAACATGACCATCATATCCAGAGCTAAATGTTGTTAATGCTGTTCATTCCCGAATTCTGTTTCGAGTAATCAACTGCAAAAGCATATTTTGAATTTCATTTGCAAATTACGTTCAGTTTTTCTCGTTGTTTTAATTTTTAGTAATTACTGCGTGTGCTTTATTGAGAATGAAAGCAATGTTTTTGCAAAAACACTGCCATGTTGTGTTTCGACAGTTGCAAGTTTTAATTCATTAATATTATTATTTTATAATTTATTAGTTTCTTTTCGTGTTACTAATTATTTGTTATTAGCCTCCTCCTCTTCATTTTCCAGTCTGTTAATTCTATTCGATTTTTCTTTTTTATAACTTGCAAGTGTGATATAAACAGCTTAACTTCAGCGGTTACCTACATTCCTACATTTACTTTTAGAGCTCTTTTAGACTTAGCCTTCTTAAATGTCTGCTTCCCAAAGATTCTCACATACAGAATGAACGCATTTTCTAGTCAAAATTGTTGGGACAGTGACCCCTTGTTTAGTACCCAAAATGTTAAGAGTCTCTATTTATTTACACTCAAAGCACCGGAAAGAGCCTAATTACAGAAACGACTTTTTACATACCCATCCATTGCACGAATCGTCCTAAGATGGGACACTATAATGTTATCCTGCTTCCCTCTCTAAATTGGCTTGACTAAATTATAATGTA
>JAOPUB010035526.1:0-10533 GCA_027564055.1 Neptis clinioides
TTTTCCTTCACCGTTATAGCAAGTGATATTTAATTTCTTAAAACACACATAACTCAGAAAAGTCGTCGGTGTGTGCCTCAACTATGGGATCGAACTAGAACCTCCCGAGTAAGACATTAAATCCTAGCCACTGGGCTATCACTGCTATAATAAAACTAAAAAACGTTATTTGATACAATGTCACACAAGACTTTCGGTCGACAATTTTTTAAAATTTAAAAACAGAACATTCATACAATATAATGTAGCAGTATTAAAATATTTTTAGACATTAATATTTAATATTATTGACTATTTTTATATTTTTGCTTGACCTTTTCATTGAGGTAAGCAAAACAAAAAATATTATCCAAATTGGTCGAGCTATTCTCATTTTGTATAAAGAGTTTCGGTATATCTCATGTTTGGACAAAACTTAATCTAATACTATTTACATTTAATTAAATAATTACTAGTAAAAATAACATGCTTCTATTGTTATTTAATTCCGTTGAGCAGTATGTTGACTATTAAGTACACTATGACCAGCGCTCAGTCTTCTACCATATAATCTTATATACAGACAAACATATATACATCGCGCTATAAACAACCTTGTACTTTTGTTTTACAATTATATACATATCATGTCTTTTAAATTATTATTTTGTGTCATGACATAAAAAAATATTTTAAGAATAAAAAAGAAACACATTTGTTTTATTTTTTTAAATAATAATAGACAGAAAAATGTTTATATTCTGTCTAAACTTTCGCACACTCGACAGCTCGAGTTTATAATATTTTACAAATTCTTAGATTAAAAAATAACATTTAATTTTCAACATTTTGTTGCTAAATCGATAAACAACCATAAAAATAAATTATTATTATTTGCCTGGAACTCGGATTTATTTGGATAAAAAGTAGTATATATTAATCCTGATCATGAAGTATCAATGCGCCAAATTTAATTGAAATTCATTTAGTCTGTTTTACGGAATTGAGTAACAAACAAATATGCAACTTTAACAGTTTACTAATACTATAAACGTGAATTTAAGATTATAATCGCGTTTTAATCAAATTGATGCATTTTTGAAAATTAAATTTAATATTTATAAAACAATATATTTCTTTAATTTTGGTGATTTAATTTCTATTGAGTTGAATATTATTATAATTAATTTATAAAAGTTTTTATGTCAAAAGTAATATATTTAGACAGAATACAACTATTAATGAACAAACTTATTTCCGTTTGTCTTCCTAAATATACAGTAGTACTATTTATTGTATTACAAGCTTGTTCTTACAGAAAATATAATGGTAATATGTTACAGTAGAGTAAGTACAAACCGTTAGCAAAATTATCTAAAAAGCAATCAAAAACGCATAATATTTAAGGCACTCACTGGCAATCAAAGTTTTAAAGTACCATAGACTCGTGTATTCTATAGATTAACTTTTCTTATTTATATCTATTCTTAACTTAAATTTTTGACAAACTTTGATCATGCTCAAAATAGAAGTTTTTGTGATTGATGTTAAATTTAACATCAGCTTACATTGTGACACAAAAAGATCAATTTTTAATTGTTTTTTTTAACTTTGTGTTATCACAATTAAGTACAAAGTTTCAAATACACTACTTGCATTTTCCCAGAAGATATACAATTGGCGCCAAAATCAAAATAATAAAGAAATCAGTTCCAATAATTTTGAGTCTCTCTCTTGTACAATACAGAATAGAGACATACTATTAACAATATTTTGAGAATAGAGTACCTGGTACTACTATCGAGTTTCATCTATGTACATCGATTCATTTCATTTTCATCTATGTGAATCGATTAAACTACCGATTACGTAGTCTTTCTTCAAAGTTTAGACTTTATCTTCGTTTAGTTTTCTTATTTCTAAGGAGGAATAATTAGTTTGGCAAATATAATTTAGGATGATCCAGTTTCAAATTAATTTGCACTAAGTAAATTGTGCGAGGATTACAACGAAAACCTCTTGAAATGAATCTTATTAATTTTAGATAGATATACTATACATAGAATTGACGTTATTGAAAGTAATAAAGCATAATTGATTATCTATTTTTACCACTTACTAAAGTTTGAGTAGATGTCAGAAGCTCTTCAAAGTGAGTCCTCTTGCTGGTAAGCTGTTCGCCTTGGCTGGAGTGTCCCTAGCCTGCGAGTGTGCCACCGCTATGCTGAGACATTGCGCCCACTCTTCAGCGTTCTTACCATCTTTGGGCTTCAAGATAAGTGTCTGATCACCGGTGAAGATCTCAAACGCTTTGGGTATGTTGCGAGCTCCTCTGGAAACTTTTACTGATCGGATTTGGTTTATGTCTATACTTTCACCACCACTCTGAAAATAAAATTTTTCTTTTCATATTGTGGAATACAAAATTCAGACGAGAAGTGACAGCTATAAAAATCTTATGACATCTCTGTATAAGAATAAAGTAAAAAGATTGATCTTTTGGCATAGCATGGGCGGGTAAAATTTTATTAAAATAGAATGGTAACTTACCGAACCCTTACATGACAGATGGGCACCAGAGAGTGTGAAATATCTCGTCCGCCATCGCCTGAACAATCTCCATCTCCCTTTCTTCTCTTTTAATTGTCCTTCAATAACTGGTTGTCCATCAGCAGCTAAGAATCCAACAGCTCTTTCAGGATGATTGCAGAGGAAACAGCCCCAGGTTGCGTGCGTAGGAGGGAGGCTGGCTCCATCGGTGTGAGTGGCGTTTACTTCAAATACGTCGAAGAAACCCGCTGCTCGAAGTTCGTTCACTAGCATTTCTTGCTCCTAATACATAAAAATAATAGCATTGTAATTTTTTTTTCTGTTTTAAGATGCTGCTCATAGATTAATCCGTCCAATAAGATAAGTCAACTCTAACACACTCTAATTAAAGAAAAAACGATTACTATGTATATTTACAATGTGATGAATCAGTTATTGTATTGCAATTAATAATTGCATCATAACTCATACCTTCAACCCCGGGAATGCGCCAGTAACAAGCGTCAGAAACGTCTTGTTTTCGCACTTCAGAATATCCCAGCAATGTTTCAGGCTGGCCACCGTCGGGTCCCGGGACGACAGAGCAGCGGCGTGCCTGGCTTGTAGCGCCAGGAACATGAGGTGTATCCAGACGCGCGGCGCACGCGTCCGCATCGAGAACGCGGCTCTCGCGTACAAACAGTGCGGTCCGCGGCGACCGCATGCGAACGATAAGCGCGCTTGCTTTTTTGATCGTCGTTCTGTGTGATAAAAAAAATATCATGTTTGATAAGTTACCAGTACACATCCGATCTTGTAAAGAGTTGTAACTCTCACACAATACTACGTATTTTTTTTATACAATACGAATTATAACAAATAATGAAAAGATATTTTGCGCAGTATAATATTACCATTTCTCAACACAAAATGACGAGACTTTACACTAATAGAATGATTTGTCTTTCCAAGTTCTGGAACTACAAAATACTATAGTATTTCACTCATTTCTTACGTACCGAGATTGTTAGGACTAACCTTCGATAGTACATTTAGCTGGCGGCGGTATCCTCAGAGACACGTTATCCATATACGCCTTAATCTTATCCAAGTGTTTCTCACAGAAGTGCTGCACCGTATCCCTCATCGGATACGGCTCGAAAACGCTTATTCGATGGTTTGAATTGGAATTGCTCGAGTTAATCATTGTGACACTGGTGTTGTTCGCACGGCGCGACGTCACTGTCACTGGCCCGATGTTGATAGGATTCGTGGATATGGGTCCGGGTATACACGTTTGTGTTAAAATAGGTCCAGTATTGGGTGTTGTTGTGATGACTGACACTTGTCCGATTGTTGTGTTAGAGTGCTGTATTGATACAGAGGTTGGTATTAGCGCGTCGGAGGATTTGCCGGACGTTAGCGGGTTCACGGATATAGATTGACTCTGAAGAGGCGGTCCCGTTATTATAGTAGGGCCGGAGTTCTGAAATAAAATGTAACTATGGTACATACTCGTGTACTATTTAATTTGCGTAGTTTTGGACTTCTAATCAAAAAGCGAAAAACACGAGAATTATTATTCTTCAAAACACAGTCAACAGTCTAAATTCTATTTTCCAGAGAGATTTCAAATCTATATTCAATTAAACAAGTATAAGTACACAAGTTTATAGATGTGCAATACATACCGTATTGGGTCCAATCAGTATATTGTGATGGTGTTGCCTGGAGGCACGCGGCGCGAGTGGTGGGGACAGCGTGCTGACAGTCACGGCTCCACCGCTGCCTGTTTTTGTTACCGTCGGCTTGGTACCTACAACTGGAACATTACATTTTCATATTATATAATATACTCTACGCTAATGTTTAGTTCTTATTAAATTTATATAAATTTCTCAGTATGTTAAAAGAATTTGTACATAAACATCGTTTTACAGATAGGCTTTTTAATAATATATAGACTCTAGGCCTTTATATATAGGTAAGTTTTGGACATAGTTATATTATTGTTAAAGTGATTCTTACTCTGTGGAGGATTTCCGCTCTGCTGTGCGTTTATCTGCTGCGAGGAAGACAGACGCGTCATACTTTTATGTAATCCTCCCACCGAACCACCTGAATATTTTCAATACATTTTAAGAACATACGGCTAGAAAACCGAAACTTACTTACCAAGCATGTTAAAGGTTTTTAACCATTGCCATTACTATGATTTAGCAAAAAAAACTTTTGATATTGACTTCAGATACATCCAATTAAGTTTAAAAAATGTTACGACTTCGATATTATTTAAAACCAGACTACTACTACTATCTTTATAAACTATAAAAAAACGTGTACTATAAAAATAAGTGCTATATTGTGTTGTGATAAAAAGACAAGCAAATATTGTACTAGTTATATAAAAAATCTAACCAGCAACATTCAACCGTGTCATACTTCTATGTGAATTTGGTCCTGGGTGCAATCGACCCGTGCTGCGAGAATCTCCAAGCTTAGCTCGTCGTGTGTAACCCGTAACTGGGGCAGTTGACCCCGCTGTCGTGACAGAGCCCAGTGATGTGGGGGGTCCAGTAGATCCTAAGGAGACGGGAGCTCCCGTGGAACCTAAGGAGGCCGGAGCAGTGGAGCCTAATGAAGCTGGGTTAGTAGAAGCTCCCACAGGCGTCACTGAATTAGTACTAGTGACCGGTGTTGTCTGACCTCCGAGCTTAACGATAGTAACCCCTCCTGGGGTCCTATTTACTTCGCCGTGCGATGATTTTGGTCTATTGCTGAAATTATATTGAAAAAGGGAGAGTTTAGTATTTTTAGTTGTTTTACACCATATTAACTAAACTGCAGAGTCTTGGAATACCTAGCTAATAGACTTTTCAAACTGATTTATTATATTTATACATACTTGTTATTAGCTCTCAATGCAGCTAACAGTCGATCGGTGAAGAGAGCCGGGTATGCACTACATAGCGCAGTTGCTTCTCGCAGCAATCCTGCTTGTTCTGACCATTCTGCTCCTGCGAGACGATCCACTACGAAGTTTAATGCTTCTTGAGCGCGTTCCTAAATATATTAATAAATTTATATACAAAATAATAGTTACTAGCATCAAAAAGGTAAAATTTGTCAGTTTAATTTACCAAGAACATTGAAAAGTCTTTCATCGATAATGATTAAGATGAGATTCTCTCGGTATTGAGATGTTGTAGACCTCAAATCTCTTATTAAAGGCTAAATAATCTCAATTGTATTTTCTTTTTATTATGTATAAATAGAAGTTTCTGATGTAGCATGTAACTTATTTCTGTTTACTTACTCTGCTAGTGTAACCTAATGTAGCCAGTATAGTGGCTACCAGAGCAGTGGTGCGCGCGGTGGCGTGCGGGGCGCGGGACGCCAGCCTCACAGCCGCGGTGTGTTCTGCTACCAGAGATGCTCGACTGCGACTAACACTGGCTATTACCTAAAATTATTATACAATTAAGATTATTTATAAAAAGGCAACACTAGACAACACTACTTAAGAAAACTTACCTATAATATAGACTTGAGAGAGAATCTTTGCTTCGAAATATCTTAATAAAAAGAGCTCCACACCGCAAGTCAAGTATTAAAAAAATATAATATATTTAAAAAAAAACTATAAGTATTAATAAGGAATAAAATAAGTCGACAATTTAAAAAATCTCTTTTTTTTAAACAAGACAGATATTAATTTGCTTTACCTATTATTGTATTTAAGAATTCGAAATTCAAAGAATATATTTTCTCTATATATTACCTGTAAAAGGTCAATACACATACAACCAGGATCATTCTGACTTGCAGTGTTGGGACACAAATAAGACAAAAGCTGAGGAATCGCCGTTTTCAATACTTCAGGCCTTCTTGCAGCTATTTGTTCAAAGAGAGAGAATAGAGAGCTCTTCTCCACAGGCTCCGCGTGAGGTAGGAGAGATACCAGTGCTGTTACGTGACCTTCCAGAGGTTCGGGACACACTTCATACAAGTTTGTTAGGATGCGACATAGAGGGTAGTTGCCTGGAAAAAAATCAAATAAATATGTACATAATGATGCATTTAAACTGATATTTCTGACTGATTTAACTTCTTAAAACACACATAACTCAGAAAAGTCAGAGGTGTGTGATCGAACCCGATACATAGATTATAAAATATTATACACGTAAGACCAAGAGCAGATCGCCAATTGAATGTCAATTGCAAACTTGTTAATAAATAGGTTAGGAGCCCAGAAGAGAGGACTTACCTGACATAATGGAATCCATAATAGTTTGTACATGAGGTTTTAATAGCACCGCATGATGTACAGCTGCCAACGATAAGTACCTGGCCATATGCCGCGATATCTCCCTGTTACCCTTATGCAGAAACTGGACTGCGACGGGCAGGAACAGCTCCATCACATCCGCGTTGCCGCTCGTTTCTTTGTCGGATTGCAACGGAAACGACACCTGAGGAGTGATACGTTCCGTGGTTCATGAAATTGATATGTTTGATAGTTGGTTTGGTATGGCGAAAGTCGGAAATAGATATGAGTACATATGAAATCTAATATGGCTTACTACAAGCAACTTTTTGTGCTATTTGCTTATTTTTTTGGTAAACAAAATATGTAGGATTGTAAATAGATTAAATATAAATTATTAAAGTAGTTCTATATGTATTTACAATTCTTCGTCCCAAATAAATTAATTTTTTTTTAATTAAACATTTACAGCACACTACAGCACATGGGAGCACACTTTTGCCCTTATTAAGCTTTATAAAATCTCATGAACTTTTAAAATTCTTAGTCTCAGTCTTTTCTATAAAAACAAACATTGTCATGATAATAACTTATACAACAAAAAAAGAATTATCCAATTTGGTGCAGTCATTTACATCATTTATATTTATATAGAAGAGAATAGCAAATTTTTCGATACAATATAAGCAAATCTAACCCTTATTACAATATAAGCAAATCTAAATCTAACCCATATTATAAATTTTTAGACTAGTAGGTTTTATTTTGTATTTTTAACGGGTATAATAAGCAAATACTAAGTAATTTGTAAAGTTTTGATTATATTTTACTTAATAATGTGTATTTAGGTGTTGGTTTAAATTTTAAGTGTTTCAATGTTGGAAAGAGACAAGAGGACCAAAAAATTAAGACAGATTGGACACTATTTTTGATCACTTCCGATATACTGCATTTTTCATTCTGTTGGCATAGTTTGAACAGAACATTACAGGCGAAGCACTGAACAACCTCTTTGGATAACAAAAGTAGAGAACATATATTATCACCGATTGGCCTTGTTTATTTTGTTCTACATTTACACTGGCACAATTACTGCTGTTAAAAGCAGTATAAAAAGCCATAGAAGAAGAGAAGAAGAAGTAGTTATACAATTAAAGTATTCAGTATTTGAGTCTTTTTCACCTTATGGATTAATAGAAAAAATAATTATCATGCATTGATATATTTTCAGATTTAAATAATAATATACATACCAGAACAATACAAGCAATAACATCAGAAGCAATCTTGGCATGTGGCGGATCATCATCACGTAAGTGACCTACTGGCATTAGGTTGTGATGAAGACAAGACTCTAGTAATGCCACTAGGGATCCACAATACTTCTCCAATGTCCCTGTTTCCTTAATGCATGATGTAACTCTGGTTACACATATCTCTATTAGTGCTTGGTCTCGGTCATTTCTTGTATAATCTGGTCTGGATGATATATCTGTTATCTGTTTTAGCTGTAATAAAAATCATAATTTTTAACATTAGAAGATTAGAAAGCATAAAAATTACAAAAGCAAACTTTTAATATAGGGGAACAGTGGGATACTTGTTCCCCCATAACAAAACTATTATAGACTTAGCATTCTTTTAAATTAACAATATTGGTACATAGGTAGATAGAACAAGTAGATTTTTTGTCATAAAGATATCTTTCATAGTTGAGTAGTTTAAATACAGTTTTCTATCAAATATTTTGTTTACTTTATTACATATTAATAAATTGTGATTCATTTCTTATTCATTTAAAAGTACAGTTTATAAATATTGAAAGATAAGACCAAAACAATACAAGTTAAGGTTGAAAAGATTTAAAAATAGTATTGATTGTTTCAGATAAAATCAGTTAAATTATCTTTAAAGATTGTAAGTTTTTAATTAATGAAGATTTAAAACTTGTTGACTGTTTTTGAACTTAAGAAGATTGTATTATCTGTTCAGTTAATAATTTAAGATAACGTAATTCAGATACAAGTAAATTACATTAGCTTTACCACAAAAGATTTAGCAGTGTCAGGTATATCCTGTGATAATAAATGATTAATTTCCATACCATACAAGTCAAAAAAGTTTTTCCTCAAGTATTTTCCCGATAAATAATAAGAAAATATTCATAAAGTGTTTCAGTGCTTTAAAGGAGGGATCAAGTGTCCCACAATTCCTATATATTAAAACCATATTTTTACAAAAAATTTGACATAAAAGTTCTAAATGCAAATTTTGTAATGACAATATCAATAGAGTATGTTGAAAAATATTGAAAACATCTGTTTTGCGGTTTTGCAGTCACTACATAAATACAATGAATTAGCATAAAGGTCCTCACCGTTGTCTTATGTTTGAGTCATTCTTATTTATTATAAGTTTAATGCTTTATTAAAAGTCAATCAATATGAAAATAAATGTACACTTTTTGAAATAATTTTTATAATTATAAAAAAAAATCATATGAACTTTCAAGAAAGTAGTAAATTTTAAAACATATTGAAATCTATTAGCAACAAATCTTTACAAAAACTAATTTGAAATAAATGTATCTTAAATTTTTTTTTGTTTAAAATAATAAATATCATAACAGTTTTATGAATTTAAAAACTGTGCATATTTGCTCTAATATGTTTGGGGACATTCCACATATTTGTTTTATAGTTAGTCATCCCAGAATAAATTGTATGTAATTTTTTAAAATATTATGCAGATTGACTAGATTGACTCGAAGCTAAACTTTGAAGAAAAGTTTTTTTTATATATATATATAATAAATAGAATACATGGTGAAAGTATGTTTTCTACACACTGTAAATAATATATATTTATAGATAGATAATGACAAAATGTATTTTAAAACGGACCAAAGTACTTAAAATTACAGTTATAAACATATATGTAGTGTCGTTTGCGGTAGTATCTAATATAATCTTAACTTACCACTTCGTTTATATCGTCAACAATATCAGAGTCCGGTATAGCAAATATATCTCCTGCCCGCGTCAGATCCCGCTCCGTCAGCACATGCTTCAGCAGTTCATGCATATTGCTGTCTCAACAACGTAAAACAAGAAAACTGCTTTACCCCAACAAACAACTGAGTGGACACATTCACACTTCAGCCTACACAGCCTATCTGCTCTTACGTATAAGCATGGCGCACCTCACTCCATTCATATTTATCAATAAGCGGTTACTAGTAATCTTGTAAAGAAGTAAAAATAAATAATTGTAGTAAAATTTAAGTCCAAATCGCGATAAAAACTAAAATACGGATTACAGAAAGTGGATTTGGTTGACTTGTCCACAGAATGCCACTGACTTCAACTGACTTGAATGGCGGTCTCGCACCGGAAAACGCAGCGTTAGAAGGCCCCCTACCAGGTGGACCGACGACATTAAGCGGAGCACAGGAAGTCGTTGGATTCAGGGGGCTCATGACCGCTCTACTTGGCAACGCATGGGAGAGGCCTCTCTCCAGCAGTGAATGTCCTTCGGCTGAGACGACGACGAACTACTTAATAGTAAATATATTCATGATGTAACTTTATAGAGAACAGGTTTGTAACGCATTCATGAATTTAAAGTAATAATAAGGACGACACATCACTTATATTTAAGGTTAAGAGAAACCAAAACAGTTACGACGATGTAAACAGTGCATTATCGCAGGTTCTTCAATGGTTTACAATTAATAATTTGGTACTAAATGCAAA